>JPKZ01002980.1:292602-305380 GCA_000803305.1 Toxocara canis | reverse complement strand
GGGGGGGGGGGGGGGGGGGGGGGGGGGGGGAAGGGGAAGGGAGTAGGTAGAGAGAGAGAAAGCTTGTTTAATTATGCTTTACTGGATATTCAAATTTTCCTCTATTAGTCGGTGTTGCTTCATGAAGAGGCGATATAATGGAACGCTGCCCTATGCATTCTCAATGTACAGCCGTACGAAAATCTCGTTCTGGATCCTTTGCCAAATTTTGATGTGAATGTGAGCGGTAGGAGAAATTTGAAAATGTGTTCATCGCAAATGCAAAGGAAAACAGTATTGACGTATTGTCGCGCGAACGATAGTGAAATGCAAACAGTAGAGACGATAGGCAAGGAGGTGCAAAAACTTATACGAATGGTGCTGTGCAAATCGCATTCTGTTGCTGGAAACCTATAAAGAGCGGCGGTCCTCTGAATTCAGGTGTAATCGAAACACATCGAAGAGAGAAGAAATGCTAATGTTTTAGCTGCAACTCACTGTGCACTTTTATTTACTACCAATCACAATTTACAGGATTCTCTAAAATGAGTCCTATTTGACTGGGAGAACTTGCCTGCAAGCGTGATTTATAGCCGACTATGAATCACACAGGGGTAATACACGTACTGCGCACATCTCTTCCACTTCTCGCCCACCCCTATCATTCCACAAAACAATAAAAAAGTGAAGTGCCTCTGTTTGGTAATTTTCCGCTTCACCCAACTTCATCCTTGACCGGATTACTTTTGTCTTCAGTATCGATTCACTGCTTGTTGGCTCGTCCTAATTGAGCAGGACCGCTGTTCCTTACAAGTCTCGATCATTAATGTGCGACCACCTTTAGCTGCACAAGGAAACGACAATTACCCAAAGCATTACACAATCTGTTTCAACTCACTAGCCGCGGCAAGGGTGGGCATTGTCGACGAACCAAAAGGTAGCCTTCGGAGTGTTGTCGCGACAGATCTGCTTTCATACAATTACGCTTCCCAAGCAAATCCACTGCCACATTCCAATCGCAGTTCAATGGTGGCACAGGCATCTGACGCCGCCTTTTCCCCTTCAACCAGTAACCCCAACCTTCCGCGTTGCCTTTCATAAATACTACTTACACTTCGCTATCAAGTCCACACAACCAAACGTATTTGCGGAAATGAGGCATGAGTTTTCAATTTCTCAATGTGTATATCTTCAAATGTCGACTGTCAGTGATCGGATTTTCAGATTGCAACAAATTATAAGTTGTGATTTCTTCAGCTTCTTTCTGGATGAGGGGAAGAATGGATGGTCTTCTTTTTTCCGGATCCTGAAGACCGGTCCGCAGTCAGTAATAGGAAGAAAACTAATCAAATATATGGACCAATTTATAATCAAAAAGCCAATTTATAAGAACTAGGATAACGCAAAGCTCAGGAACTATGGAAAGGGAGCCTCGCGCACCAGTTGTGAGTGAATGTGAAAAGCTTATATACCCGAAAATCTCCACGTAGGCAATGCTTAGTGCAGTAATCCTTTACATGGATGTCAGTCAAGTACGTGCCGTTGGTAGCTCGACAAGCGCACGAAATGGTCAGTAGATTCAGATTCACAAATAAAATGCCATCACAAAGCAATTAACGATCCGATTCCTAATGTGGTATGATCAGTCCTCATGAAGCTTTAATGAAATAAACATGCTTATTTTATTTGTGCTGCGATAAATTCCCTGTAAAAAATCACCTCTCGAGGCGAACCGAGTGTCAGTTTTCGGAAGTGTTCCCTCAGCGCTCTGCAGTCGGCAGACTCGTTTAATTGCACTGCAACAGACGTCAGCTGAGTCAGAACACAGCTTTGTCGAGGAAATACACTCAAAAATAATCACCAAACGCCAATGTTAGTTTTACTTAACGGCTGTAATTCGCATAAAAGACGTAACACCTGTATTTAACGACTTCGGCAACCTTTAATGCTACTTAATTTAGCGACAAATTTAATTTTTAATCCTTACAGACATTTCCCTGTGATCATAACGACGGCTTACGCGCAGATTTGATCTGGTGTTCGAAAGGGGAAGTATTATATACATCACTTTTAGCGATACCATGGAAACTTTGCGTAAATAGTAATAAAATTAATAAAACGTAAACGGTAGTAGAAGAGAATTCTGATTAGGGAAATAAATCAGTATTTTATGGATGTTTTTGAAATCGCTTATTCTTCTCACCAAGGACGACCTCGTTAGACACCAAACCTTCTTTACGACGACCTCATCCATGCGTATATGAAGGAGACGGAACGGTTTGCCTGTGTGGGCCTCAGTTGTTCAAAAAATTTTCACACTTTAATGGATTCTATAGAAGTTTGCTTTTTAATTGATAAAACACAGATAGGCAATTATTCTAAACAAAATTTCATATTTTGCTATTTCAGAAAAGCTTTGCTTGTTTTTATTCAAACCAAAAATTTCTGTTCACCGTTTTAGGCCATCGAGATTAGTACTCCATTACGACACAATATGCTGCTCACCTGACTGCGTAGATGTTACTGCCTAAAGTCATATAAAATACACTCACTCGTTGCGGCTGCGGTATTGTTGACACCAGCGGATCTCGACCTTTGATAGGGCTGTGGCAGCTTTTGAATGTAGAAAGCATCTTCTCGATGAAGCGATGTCGTGGCCGGTCGCGAATCGTTAAGCGATTGTCTCGAATCGTTAAGAGGCCTTCCATCACAGGATAAACGAGGTGAACCCGAAAGTCTATCTCTATTTCGAGTGCTAAATTATGTGTTCCAGTTGGCGGTACCAAACTATGTGCTTCACATATTCATAACCGTATGACATTGATACCCACAATATTTTGTCTGCACTTGTAACGCTCCTATACGCTTTCCATTTTTTTTTGCACAGATCAGCACTTTGCATTTAGCTTAAATTTTTTTTGACTACTCCTCACTGAATATTTTATGTATGCAAAATGAAGCAACTCCGTTGGGCTAAAAAATCTCGATGCTCTACAAGTCGTCGCGATTGCTTGCGATCCCTTTGTAATCCAGAGCGACTGATGAGAGTTAAGACTTTATTTAGATCTTGTTTGGGACAATGTTCATGAAAGATGTGTTCATAGGTGTGCTCATGGAAGAAAACGGGAAATATATGCGACTCATTTAAGCAGTTCAGTTCAGACTTGTGTTATGCGGACCGATCTTTAGGCAAGTTACCAAAAGTTCTTCGTCATTGCTCAAAGAATCTTGAAGACGCGTTCTCCAAAACATTTTCTTTCGAACCTTTGCTGCCGTTGTTATCCATAAGAGAGGAAGTTTTGAACCATCTCAATGTTAGGCATATCATGATGGGTAATTAACGATCACTTGGCTGAGTGGGTAAATAGGAAGGAAAGGAAGCGGAGTTGAAGGGACAGAGGGCGGTGACATTGTGGTTGCACGATGAGCTTATGAGCACTGAAAGAGTGTGTTGGAAAGCCAGGCGACTGGGAAATGGACTGACCGCTGACTGAAGATGGTGGTTCAAACATTTTTCCCACACTGTCTTGGTGGGGCGAATTATGGTATAGTCAATTTGAAATATCTTTGCTATATGTGGTTCACATAAGAAGAGTGTTACTGAGTGTCGGACTATAAACATAATGCAACAGCGATACCTTGGCGGTGTGCTACTAAAGAATCGAGCATCTGAGTTCTGAACTATGTCGTTGTCGCAGTTATTCGGCACCTTGGCGCATCCTGAAACAATATCGATTCTGAGCCAACTCATCCTGAGCCAACTTCACATTCTTTATGCCTGGCTGACTCTTATACTTCATCACCAAATGCTATTCGTTTTGCAGCTTCTTGGTATATTGCTATATTGAAGAGGCGGCCTCTCTCACAAGAAGCTCTTTTTCAGTATCTGATGAACTGTATTCCCTATTACAGAAGTTCATAATATTTTCGAAGGAGGATGTAATTTCGAGAAGTGCCTTTCTGTTATGGTCGAAAAAGGAATGGATGTATTCAGCACAGCAGCTGTGCCAAGGAGGGGGATTCATCCAAAATAGTGACTATTTGGGTAAATTCCACACATTTCCGGATCAACATTCTGTCTGCCCCTTTTTTGCTGTGTAATATAAACGATGGCAAATCAGCTACCGTCACCATTATTTGGCCTGTCGCATTTCGGATGGGAAAGTACTTTATTTAGTTTTATTTTTTTCCTTTCAAGATTTTCGCACCACAGATTTCCAGACAACAAAAGTACGTTAATAAGCTAAAATTTGACTACATCTTAGTTCTTCTCGGTTTTAAGGAGTTCAGTCATACCTTCCTTTAAATGTTAAGTAGCGGATTACCGTTCTGATAGGTGCTCGCCTCAACAGCGTGATCAGAGGACGGTATTGATTCAACAGAATCGCTGGTATGCGCAGGCGATTTCCTATGACGACGTAATTCGGCATAGTAACCGTCTCTGACTGCCGAGAACATCAACCCAACCAATATTGTCCAAGCCTAAAACAATAGTCCCCTGATATTTTCAGCAATGTTCAATAGGAAATGGAGCGAGGAAAATCCACTACTTGTATGATTTTAAGGAAAAACTTGTTTTTGACGGAAATTTTGGAAAAGTATCTAGAATTTAATGGCTGAAAGAAAGTAAAGAATCGATCGGTTAATATGGTGGCTATAGATTCACCTAAGCTCGAATTCCTTAACGATGAAGGAGGACTGTATATCAAATGCTTACTTTAAATGTACTGGTTGGCGCAGTTGCAGTTGCGGTTCCTCTCATGAAAACGCATTCAGTAGCGATAGCGTCGGCGGTGATCGCGAAGAAATCCGGCTTGAACCCATTTGCTCTCCACCTCACGTGAAACGCTCCATAGTTCGCTGATAGCTCTTTTACCTAGAGTTATATCAGACTGGTCAGTGTCATTTGTTGGAGAATTTTTTAAAATTCGTTTCTAATACTGAAAGACGTTCCCGTCATTCATAGCACGCTGTCTGACAAATGTTACCTTGATGCGGTTTGGCAAATTTACATTCATTTAGAGCGTTATGGCGGCGGTATCTCTGCTCTTATGCATTTATGTCTCTCAGGTAGTAGTTTGAACTTGGACACTATTGAAGCACAAATGAAGAAATTATGTATAAAAGCACAATCGACTAATCAATCGATGCCGGTTCCGGAAAATATTGGAACTTTAAAAATAATTCCAAACTAATTATATAACAATTCACAAAAAGAGGGATTCTTAGTAGATGATTGGTTCGGCTGATCGATTAGGGTGAAAATATGAGGAGCGCATTATATGGAGTCTTGATTGGTGTGTTGGGCGAAAGTGTCGAAGCACATATTTTTGGAAGCCATAACGTCAAGTTCAATCTGGTTCTAAACATTGGTTATATGTTTGACACAGCTTTCGGTAAACATTTATTTAATTTTTCATTGAACGGATTGGATGCTTCCTCACTTTTTATATATGGTAATATCGTGTCTGATCTCTGACAGTGGAAAGCATTACGGAGCAGCCGGAAGTCGAAGTCGGCTTTTCCGCATACTGGGCCAGGGCTGTATCCGCTGAACTACTGCACGGTTATTATGACCCTTCCACTAATAGATTGTCGAAGCACATATTTTTGGAAGCCATAACGTCAAGTTCAATCTGGTTCTAAACATTGGTTATATGTTTGACACAGCTTTCGGTAAACATTTATTTAATTTTTCATTGAACGGATTGGATGCTTCCTCACTTTTTATATATGGTAATATCGTGTCTGATCTCTGACAGTGGAAAGCATTACGGAGCAGCCGGAAGTCGAAGTCGGCTTTTCCGCATACTGGGCCAGGGCTGTATCCGCTGAACTACTGCACGGTTATTATGACCCTTCCACTAATAGATTGTCGAAGCACATATTTTTGGAAGCCATAACGTCAAGTTCAATCTGGTTCTAAACATTGGTTATATGTTTGACACAGCTTTCGGTAAACATTTATTTAATTTTTCATTGAACGGATTGGATGCTTCCTCACTTTTTATATATGGTAATATCGTGTCTGATCTCTGACAGTGGAAAGCATTACGGAGCAGCCGGAAGTCGAAGTCGGCTTTTCCGCATACTGGGCCAGGGCTGTATCCGCTGAACTACTGCACGGTTATTATGACCCTTCCACTAATAGATTGTCGAAGCACATATTTTTGGAAGCCATAACGTCAAGTTCAATCTGGTTCTAAACATTGGTTATATGTTTGACACAGCTTTCGGTAAACATTTATTTAATTTTTCATTGAACGGATTGGATGCTTCCTCACTTTTTATATATGGTAATATCGTGTCTGATCTCTGACAGTGGAAAGCATTACGGAGCAGCCGGAAGTCGAAGTCGGCTTTTCCGCATACTGGGCCAGGGCTGTATCCGCTGAACTACTGCACGGTTATTATGACCCTTCCACTAATAGATTGTCGAAGCACATATTTTTGGAAGCCATAACGTCAAGTTCAATCTGGTTCTAAACATTGGTTATATGTTTGACACAGCTTTCGGTAAACATTTATTTAATTTTTCATTGAACGGATTGGATGCTTCCTCACTTTTTATATATGGTAATATCGTGTCTGATCTCTGACAGTGGAAAGCATTACGGAGCAGCCGGAAGTCGAAGTCGGCTTTTCCGCATACTGGGCCAGGGCTGTATCCGCTGAACTACTGCACGGTTATTATGACCCTTCCACTAATAGATTGTCGAAGCACATATTTTTGGAAGCCATAACGTCAAGTTCAATCTGGTTCTAAACATTGGTTATATGTTTGACACAGCTTTCGGTAAACATTTATTTAATTTTTCATTGAACGGATTGGATGCTTCCTCACTTTTTATATATGGTAATATCGTGTCTGATCTCTGACAGTGGAAAGCATTACGGAGCAGCCGGAAGTCGAAGTCGGCTTTTCCGCATACTGGGCCAGGGCTGTATCCGCTGAACTACTGCACGGTTATTATGACCCTTCCACTAATAGATGACTTTTAACACAAAACTCCGATGCGCTAGTACGATAATATCATTAGATATTAAACTTACAATACAGTTCCAGATCTAGAAAATTGCTCAATGAACTTTGGCGGGAGCTTTACAAACAAGTGGCTGCAGAAGTGAGTCAGGCAACATTGAGATCTTTTTCCTGCCACTTCACGTTCGTTTGCCGTTTATCATAATGGCATTTGACATGCCGAACGGAAAAGGAATTAAAATGTTGAAACGGCGTTGTACTTTGTCCTGAATGTCGTTTCTACTTTAATGTGAAAGATCCAGGATAGCACTGCCACTTCACGTTCGTTTGCCGTTTATCATAATGGCATTTGACATGCCGAACGGAAAAGGAATTAAAATCTTGAAACAGCGTTGTAATATTTTTGTCAATTGTGGCAACCACCTACGCTAAATTGGAATCTCCCTCTCTTCATACTGCAAACGGTTTATTACACTGAGTATGGAAAACAGTGTTCGAAATTCGTTTCATCATATCGCTTCTTCAAGCGATCAGTGCGTGTGAGTGCGGTTTTATATCGGAGAATAGAAATTGGCGAAAATGAGAGCGGCAATTGCTACAAAATAGCAATATCGTATTTTTAAATTTTTTTTTAAAGTCAAACCTTTAACAATTACAACAGTAATAAACAGTTGTCAGCAAACTGTCAACAAAACCAGGAATATTTTCTTGGAAATGAGACTAATTTATTTTTAATATTTATTGGTCGAAGCAACTAAAACATTGCATAAAAAACTACTCACCTCTTCAGCGTCGTCGATATTTTCAACGACGGCATTCAAATAACTTCTCAAATTTTCGATTAAAATTTCTCGTTGTTGAGCAGATAGAGAATCCATAAACGCTCTGAAGAGATAACACTAACATACGAGTTGTTTGCCTTTTTTTTTAATAAGCTGCATGTCTATACAATGGCATTTTCGCAATTCTGGCATAACAGTACAAAAGTGAAAGCAACGCGCCCCTAACTTCAAAAACGGGTTTCCTTTCCATAGGCGACATTAATACGCACTAATCTTCGGCTCGATTATTGCAAATGTTGGCGTCGTTTGCTAAATATAAGCAAGCTAGCGTATACGGTTTTTATACAAACGGCTGGAAAATTTTTAACACATAACAATCGTACACCATTCAGATAATAAGGTTCGAAGGTTTCGAACAAACCATGATGAAAATGCCTCCGATTAAGTTTTTATGAACTATATGAACTACAAAAGTGGCGCTGTTTAAGCCAAAACGACCTTCTGCACAGTGGCTATTTTCCCCTCGTTTCTTAGCTGTCCTCTTGCAACGGTTGCCCTTATAAGTTCAAATTCTAGTGTCATTTGCATAATGCTCTAAATTTTTTGTTTAGGTTTCATCTTCTCGTGCATCATCACATTTACCACCATGCACTATTTCACAAACAAATTTAGCTTGCAAATCTTTGTTTAGCTATTAGCATTCCTGTCATCTTATTCAAGTACACAAAAAGCAACGTTTGGGTCATGCCAATGGCAGAGAATTTAGCATTACAAAGAACCGTCGTCCAAACCGTTCCAGAGACGATCATCCAATCACTCTCTAATCGCTAACTAAATTTATTTACTGCATTATAATTATCGCGAGAACTTGAAAACTACTCACCTCTTCAGCGTCGTCGATATTTTCAACGACGGCATTCAAATAACTTCTCAAATTTTCGATTAAAATTTCTCGTTGTTGAGCAGATAGAGAATCCATAAACGCTCTGAAGAGATAACACTAACATACGAGTTGTTTGCCTTTTTTTTTAATAAGCTGCATGTCTATACAATGGCATTTTCGCAATTCTGGCATAACAGTACAAAAGTGAAAGCAACGCGCCCCTAACTTCAAAAACGGGTTTCCTTTCCATAGGCGACATTAATACGCACTAATCTTCGGCTCGATTATTGCAAATGTTGGCGTCGTTTGCTAAATATAAGCAAGCTAGCGTATACGGTTTTTATACAAACGGCTGGAAAATTTTTAACACATAACAATCGTACACCATTCAGATAATAAGGTTCGAAGGTTTCGAACAAACCATGATGAAAATGCCTCCGATTAAGTTTTTATGAACTATATGAACTACAAAAGTGGCGCTGTTTAAGCCAAAACGACCTTCTGCACAGTGGCTATTTTCCCCTCGTTTCTTAGCTGTCCTCTTGCAACGGTTGCCCTTATAAGTTCAAATTCTAGTGTCATTTGCATAATGCTCTAAATTTTTTGTTTAGGTTTCATCTTCTCGTGCATCATCACATTTACCACCATGCACTATTTCACAAACAAATTTAGCTTGCAAATCTTTGTTTAGCTATTAGCATTCCTGTCATCTTATTCAAGTACACAAAAAGCAACGTTTGGGTCATGCCAATGGCAGAGAATTTAGCATTACAAAGAACCGTCGTCCAAACCGTTCCAGAGACGATCATCCAATCACTCTCTAATCGCTAACTAAATTTATTTACTGCATTATAATTATCGCGAGAACTTGACTTCCAAATGAGTTCAATAGAGTTCGTAAAATAAAACTCGAAAATGAGACACCGACCTGAAGTCGTCTCTCTGTTGTCCCATTCGCATCACTATTCTGCCCGCTGTATCACCATGAGCATTGTCGTAACATTCCAAAACAATTCCTCTGAAGTATTCGCAATATTTCACTCATCTTAATACGCTATCAAATATATGACCATTCACAATATGAAAAGCTTCGTCGAAAAGTGTTTTTTTCTTTTGGTGAGTTGTTTGCAATTCCCTAAAATCGCTGACCGATCTGAACGCGCTAAAAGATAAACGATATCAAGTAATGTGATATCAACAGGGCTAGAGTAAAATTCGTCCATCTAATGCAACAAATATAACACTTTGGCATAGTCAAGAAAGTAATCATAAATTTTTGGAGAACTTTTGTTGAACAGATACAAATCTCTGTTCATCCCAATGAAAAGCCTATTTCTATTCATGCCGAGCTGAAAATTACAACACCCACAATCGTTTTCCTCCCTTGAGAGGTCACTGTGAACTATAGCTAAGTGTGGAGTAATACAGGCCGCCAGATAACTACTGCTGTGTAATGTTTCAGCATAAATTGCGTCAATATCTTTCAGAGAAATATAAATTCATCACTCAGAAGCCCTCTGAGAATCGACTAATATGACAACTTTTGCAATCGGAACAGTCAGCATCAATACGCACGGTGCAGTGGCAAACGCTGAGGAAAGGAGGGGAGGTGAAATGTAGAGCGAACGATGGGCGTATGCTTATCCCTGAGCAAAGTTTCTGAAAAAAAATTTAAACTTGAAAGAAGGCGTTGACACAACAAAACTTAACTTTAAAAAGAGTTATCTTTCTCTACCTCGTTTGTAGATAGAATGGAATGAAGTGAAAAAAAATCTTCCACTTTTCCCTTCAGTTTAAATCACAGAGAAAAAAGAAAAATTTCGCAAATCAACTGAAATAAAGCAAACTGTTCTTCTCAATGGAAACAAATTTCGAGAACACAATAAAATCGAAGGAAATTGCTCACTTGTAAGCTGGACAAAGAACGGGATACTTCTCGCGTTGATCTTCTTCTTCATTAGCTGATGTTGCTGAAAAATATCGATATTTTTCATACTAAAAGTGATGACCAATAGAGCTTTATTTGGAACCGAGACTCCAGTCAGCCACCACGTATCCAAGTACCTGAAGCACTTTCCGAGCACATTTCTTAACCATCCGGTTATGGTCACTCTCATAACCTTTTCCATACTTTATGCAGTCCTGTAAACTGTATACGCAATACAACAGATAGGATGAGCGCATAGCGCCAAAGGCTGACATTGTATGGGAACGGGTAAAGTTTAAATTAATGACATATTTTAGATGAACAAGGCAATCCACCCTAAAAAACATATATTGTGTTTCTTTTGTGAAAAGGTATTTAAAAACCACCAAAATTCCTTCTCACTGCCATTTCGATGGCTAAAACCACTCAGTACCTTAAAAGTTTTCAAAGCAGCTCAGCTGCAACCACCTTTACGCGCTTTATGCATGATTTAAGGTGGGTCCGTGTGTGTCTGACTGCGTCAATGTGTGGCTGTGCGTCCCAATGTGCACCTGTGCACGCATATATGCCAGTGTATGCTTCTATATGCGTGTGTGTGTATGCGTGTGTGTATATGTCTACGTGTACGTGTATATGCGTGTGCGTCTGTGTATGCATGTGTATGTGTATATGCCTGTATATATATATATGTATATGTACACGTGTGTGTTCATGTGTAGGTGTTTGGGTGTATGTATATGTGGATATGTGTACTCGAATGTATACGCGAATGCGCATATGCGTATATATATGTATATATATATATATATACGTACATTTACAGATATGTATACGCATATACGTATGCACATACATACACACGCATACACACACACATACACACATATACACACACATACACTCGCACATATACAGACGCACTCAATCACACGCGCGCATGTGTCCATATGATGCTATGAATCTCTATAATGCCTTCAAAAGTTGATGAGTGAACTCGAAAACTGGTAAAGGAGGTAGTCCTAGAAGTGCTGCAATTATCACATTCTGCAAATCTAGCCCTGACAATTATCTCGGTATATATGTATACATATATATATATATATAGATCGATAGATGGATAGATTGATTGATTGATTGATTGATATATACATGTATATATATATATATATATATATGCATACATTTAGCCTTAACAGTTCATATATACATACATATATACATATATACATGTACATACATATATTGTTAAGTCCAGAGGTGTGACAATTACAGCATCTCCTCGGCACCTCCTCTACCAATTTTCGTGTTCGTTCATCAACTTTTGAATTACAGACAATCATAGTAGGATGCGCGAGGAATTTGCTCATATATTTGCGACGCTGCTCGCTTGTGGCGTCTGAAATGTTTTCGGTTGAGCTGAAGTGAATTTATAATTGTTGGACTGATTATTTCTCCTCGAACTCATCGGTAGAGCTCAGCCATCCCCGTAACGTACTTCATTGTGAATGATTCGCTAAATTCAGTCAGACGGCCACAGTGCTTTCAGCATGCGTTCTTAAATTCAATTATGAACCACCAAACTGGATTCTTACGAAGCCCATTTGCTTGCATGTCATATTTACCATGAATTTGTGACCGCTTTTGTAAGCAGTATTGTGGCTTGGCTCATTATTACTGTGTCAGTTTAGTAGGACAAGATTACCATCCTGTTTCGATACACCATCGTTATCGCTCAGCAAAGCGTCATCGCCAACGTCAGTGGAATTTTTCTGGCCCATTGCTTATGATGAGATTCCTGTAAAGAAAATGTCATAATGTAGTTTCTAACGATTCTGGTTACAGGATCCCGAAATCGGATGGTACACGAAGCCCTGGCTGTTTTGGTAAGAAACGTTTCCAATGTAACCAAGTTTACACTCAAAGCACATCGTTGCGGAACTGTGAGAAAGTATGAGCTTGAAGATAGAAATACCAAACTAATGCAAAACTATTGAACGATCTAATGTTGACAGTAATATTACACAAGATGTCGCTGCTAGCAACAGGTATTATTTTGACTTTCTGTTATGAACGGGGGACTCGGTCAGCAGACTTTTGGAAGTAAGTGAGGAAACCGATCTAGTCACAGTTCGCTTAGGAAGAATCCCCTCATACCATTTCCACGCGCTGGATAGATTCAATCTTCCTCAGAAATCTCTGCTAAACATGCGGTGATCCTCCACCCC
>JPKZ01002980.1:277059-288597 GCA_000803305.1 Toxocara canis | reverse complement strand
TGTAGACACAACAGTAAAAACCCAGTGATCTTTTTTTTTCCACTGCGAAGGTAGCATTTTTCTTCTAAATGGAGGGAGAGCTTCAATGCAGTTCTTTTCTTCAGAAGCCTCGACTTTTTCGGCTCATCGGGAATCGATCAGTGTGAAAACTGCTCTATCTTTTTTTCATGCACTTGTTATTTCAAGTGCCCTTTTTCTTTCAGCAAATCTTCTTGGGTTTGTGTGTCTCACTAAAGTCACCCTTCATCAAAATCTTTTTCTCATGCACAATATGTCTGATGAGCAAATGAATGAAGGCACTGTTATATGAAAGTAAAAGTTGCACGTCAAACCTCTTTAAAGAACAATATCCGAGCAAAGCGCAAAACACAATTGACCAATAGTACATCCGCAATTAAGAATTCGTTGCGTGCGATACATAAAATATGGATGTTTTATGCGAATTCCGAAAGGCTTGATAACGATGCCAAAATGGGAATTTGAAGATAAGAATAAATCGTTATCTATATAGAGCAAAACAGTAAAAAAGCTTTTAAGAACATAACAACAATTAACATCAATGAAACAGGCAAACTATAATATAAACACACCGTACTGACAATTGTGCGGAAGGAGACGACAGCGCGTAGAAAACTGATTATATTTTATTTTTCGATTTTAAAGCATGAGACCATTCCGCTCGATCTAAGAGCGCTTTAAATGTTGCACAAAAGGAAAAAGTTGTTAAGTGTAACTGAATGTTCATTCCTTACTGCAAAAACGAGATTAAGCTACTATGAACGGGGAATGTTTTGAATCTAATGTAGAGATTATCTGCTATGGTGACGACGTGATAAGTGAGCAGATGGGCTAGTCATTTACTGCAATCGATTAAGTAAGTATTGTGGACAATTTTAAATATCCCACTCCAAAGAGTCCCAGAATGATAGCACTAGATTATGAGGGAGTCATATAGGGTTTCATTAAACCTCTAGCCGACTTCAAATTGGATATTACGTCACAAGGCGTCTATATTTCAATGTGACATGCACAACTCTTCTTTTCATGTGTTTCTGAGGGATGGTGACTAAGTACTTCTCCCCAAATGCTCAAGGATTAGAGAACTTTTACATGCTTCTCGGTTAGTCGTCCTGCGGTGCGCATTACACCCACCGCGTTACACCCACCAAAACTCTTGCTTTGTCAGAACCAAGGTTAAAAACAATGAGCGCACAAATATATGCATACGCGCATGCATATCCTGGCAAATACCAATTTGTACATATTTCTTTCATCGACAAGCATTAAGAGTCATTTACCTATTGAGTATTTTGATTGAGCATTCGACTGAGGTGGCCCAGCAATTGCTATTGCCGTACGGCAAACGCCTATAAGTATAAGGGCCATCATTCTCTGAGCGTTCGATATCGAGTTAATATTTAATGCATAAAATAAGGCGTACGATAAGCACGCCTTTATAGCAACATCAATGCAATTGAACGCTGTTTAGGGACACAACGGTCTTAATTTCATTCAAGAACAAACAGATGCACCTTAAATAAGCACACAGAAAGAAAACACTTCATAGTTTGACCTCATACGACGAACATCATGAATGCAGAAGACGATGTAGGGAGCTCAGCAATGAGCTTAAGGTACGAGATTCGCGGGTTTATGCAGGCAATTGAAAAAACCATAAACCATATTCTCATTCCACTTTGCTACTTTGCAGGTTAGCTTGATTCACATTAAATGTTTGACACCTATCTCTCTGCTCCTATGGTTATCTTAAATGTGGCAGAACCTCTACGCCTATATTGATGACGCGCTTACTTTGATTTCAAGATGTATTTTAAAATCTTCACCACTTTCCAAAATTTCAGCATCGCCTCCGTCTTGAAAAATCGCTCATGTGACATGTTATAGCTGTCAGTCAATTCGAAACAATCGCAACTCTCTGTCTTTGCTTGCATGCATGAGGTATTCGATTTGTCTAATTAATTAAGCTTCTCTTGCTCGTCTATCTCCATTCAAACGACCTACATGCGATATCGAGTAATATGAGATGTGGAACAAGATTCTAACCTTGGAGCAAAGAGAAGATGAACAAGTCGATCGATTTGGCATTAGACAACTTGTTCGTAATGACGGGTTTCAACGTTTTGCTCTTACTGCCGTTAAGTGAGCTTCGAAGGGTAAAACTAATTAGTGCTGGCTTCTATTTTTTGCTCCTTTGTTTTGCTAATAGATCGCTTAATTCCCCACAAACTGCTGCCATCATGCAGTCCTCAGCACACCATAGTAAGCTTCTCTTTCAATCATAAAGCTCTAAACAGTTCCGTAAACGGATACGCGGCTATTCGTATGTATCAAATACGACGTTAGCTTGTAGATAACTGCTTTATAAAAGATAGATGACAAATGAAACAATGTAGCTGAGCTCTGCACGTACTGCGCTTTGAGACGCAAATGAAATCGCATGCAATGAATAACGACTAATGTTTTTCAAAGTTCGCCTGGAAAGCGATTTGCTTGAAAAAAAAAACAAATTCACATCAATTGCACGAGCTTCAAGAATGCACTAAGCCGTATGATGCAAATTTTCCTACATCATTGTGATTGTCAACGTATCGTCAGTAAGCACCTAATTTTATAAAGTATTATCATTTTAAACGCGCGCATACACCGCAACCCCTCGAATTGAAACATGTCCAGAAACTGTAGCAGTGCGTGGGGATTCTGAAAGAATGAAACTGAGTGGGCGGATTGTGTAAGGAAAAGATAATTCAGTCAAAGAGACGTCTAATCTAAGGAGGAGTTATAAGAGCTGGCATATGCGGAAGGAGGTTAGGAAGGGAAGCGAAGGGAGAGAGCGGAGAGTGATTCAGTTTACGATCTGAGCTCCATTGTGTGGAGCAGCTTTGATTTCTAGAGAAAGGGAATTGAACTTAAGGAGAAAACTTCATAAAAGGGGAGTAGAAGCAATACTAAGTTCGAGATTTTACGCCACTTTACGGCTCGTTCTTAAAATCGAGAAAAAATCTCCAGGGAATTTAATGCAATGATCAAACGCTCACTTGAGTTTTGTGGATGTGAAAAAATCACGTAAGCTTTCCGGCGCAATGTTCAGCACTAAAAGTTGTTTAAAATTGTGCTTGCTGAACTGGGGAATTACTTCGCAGCTGGAGCTCGCTTTCGAGCAGTTCACGGTTCGTATTATTGAAATGGTTGACACACAATCGAAGGTCATGCGATATGTGGTAGGTATGAACGAAGTCTCTCGTTTTCCAGCGTGCCCACCATACTTTCATGAGCAGTGGGCGCAAGTCTTTCATTTTTCGTAACCATCAAGAGGAAAGCCTTGTGTACTTTCCCTGGTGAGACAAGGAGAATGCAGCGTTGTATATCCTACCCTCTAAGATGAACAGAACTTATAGCCATAGAGTCTTTTATCCACAAATATGGCTTCGAATGAGCAGATTATTTCTTACTACCATTAATTTCTGATTGTACGATGGATTTCAGCGTTGCTTAGTACAGCATAACAATCATATTCTGAAATAGAAGGGTACTCGATAATGACCGCTGAAAATTTAGCGAAACTAAGAAATCTCAATTCTGTTTGAAGATAATTTTGCGATTTTAAGAAATGTACTACCTGCAATATGCTCACATAGTTCAAATTATTGAAGCTCAACGTATGTTGCGATGTTTATATGTTTTCAATGCAGAAATCGCTACTAAACTTCATTTCGAACCGCTAAGCAGTATGCCGAAAAAATAAAACAGATTTTCATTATAACGGGCATTGTTATTCCGCAAAATTTTTGCTCGAATCGCGCACAACAACCATCTGTAATCTTAACTTCAAGAAAAATAGCAAACACTAAAACTTTTTTCGTCATTCTGGATACCGTTGCTCGGTATATTTCTGGCAGCTTTTCTTCACTATCATTGCTCATTAATTCCTAGACGGAATTGCTGCTCTATTTGTTGACGGTATAAAACATCAAGCCGATTTATTTTTTGAGAGGGAAAAAAAATCAAGCCGATTCATGCATCATGCTCGTTCACTTCTACACCAAATAAGCTTAGTCCATATGATATTTATTGCACTCAAATTCAGCCTTGTTGAATTGTCCGTTTCCAACCTTTTTTAATTAAAATTAAAATTTGAAGTTTTCCTTATACATTTTCTCTGCCATTTAGCGTGCTAGATGCGAATGCAATCTCGAACTTTTTGCAAACAATTACGAAGACAGTAGAAATCACAAATAAGACAATAATACGAAATTTTCTGTTTCATATATTCATCGTCGCTAAGGTTTTTTTCAAAATTAAAACGTCGACGCAACACTCGATTGTACAATGTGAACGTCCATTATATTGCTATCCTCATCATTGTCTTCACTCGTTCTTTCATTGACGATTTTGAAGATTATGACTGCGAAAATCGAAAGCTAAAAATCTCGTTGATAACGCGAACGAATCATATGTAAAAAGACGAAAAATTTACGAAAACATTCTAGAAAAGCTTTGAAGGCGGGCAGAATTTTATGATGTTTTGTAACTTACTGGTGCCTAAATTGACGCCTTCAGCCTCATCGCCACCCTCACTCTAACCTTCGCCTTCATTCAGCCCTTTGCAAACATCCACTCGCAAACACAAATAATAATATGTAAAATGGCGTTAGGAAAACCGTTGTTTAAGAGTTGAACCCAGGGGGATTTTGTCGCAAAAAACTGAATCCATGATAGCAAATGCGTGTGCATCAGGCTATCTCTCGTTAAATAGTACAGAATGGTGAAAACACAGTATGAAGTACAAATAAATTACACCCCGTATAACACATCAGGTAAAATGTTTCGCGACTGAATCCTTCAATTTTTTAGTCGATTAATCGACACTGAACTTAGTAAATTCCAAGGACTTTTATAAAAATTCAACTTGTGACTCCCATGAAACACATGCAAATGGTGAGACGAAGGAAGCGAAAGAAGGGAATTTGTTGCGTTTTATTTTGGTAGCAGAAAATATCCGTCGAGTTTGTGAACGGATCTGATGAAAAAAAAAAGATGGGAATGCTTGTCAGGGGCGGGTCGAGAAGATTGTACTATATGCGCTCCGGTGACTCATTGATCCACTGAACCAACCAGTCCCACATGCAGTTTAAACTCTTCCGCTCCTACAAATCGTCGACTAACGAGTTATTTCTATGCGCTCTGGTAAATTTGCAATTTGAAGGTGCATTATGGCAACGTCGTGGCTATACATGTGTACGTAGGTTTTCGCCTGTCTGGTAGCTTCAACTCTGAAACCGCTGAAGTTAAAGTTGCAAGCGCTTATCGAGTATTCACAAGTATGAGCTAATTCGCTGATCAATGGAGAAGTTATATCCCCGCAAAAAGTGCAGAAAATTATCGTCCACTTTGCGAGCAGTCAAACCGAATATTTGACCAAGCGGTGTACGGAAAAATGAATCATTTTCGAGCGATATATGAAAGTGATTGCGAGCGTTTAGGAAATCAGCTAATTTGATAGCATCCTTTTCTGGACATGTCTCGTTGAGTATGCAGCCTGTGCAGTCGTAAAAGCATGCAAAGTCCTCCTCGTTTAATGGGTATAACTCCCTCGTGGTCGATGAATTGAACAGAAACTGAATACAGATAGTGAAGACAGGACGGAGGAGATTGTACTTAACGAATTTTATGACTCAGAGAGTACAAAAGTGATTTCAGTGGTCTACAATTTGAGCCTACTGGAGAGGCAAATAGACAGGCACACGCACACCCATGTAGGTGCAATGTCGCTCGCAAACTTTTGCCAAAGCGCGTAACAAAATATAAGATAATGGTGCGAAAACAACAATAATCGAGTAACACCATAACAAGAATATGCGTTATAAATTGCCCATTAAATGACGCCGAAATAATATCAGCGACAAATAAGACAAGATTCAGTGTGTGAGGTCAGCGATCATACGAGAAGAAAAATAACCTTGTCGACATTGCAAATTTGAATGAGTCGACGATACCTGTGCTGTCCGGATCTCGAAATGAGCAAAAAGTGACGTGTAGAAAGCGAAATGCAACGAGTAAATCCGACGAATTTCAATTCAGCTACGTTCGGCCAAAATGCCGCTTTGAAAAACAAAAAAGATCAGGAGATCAAATCACGTAACTTTAATATGCCACAAAGTAGAAAATCAAACTGAATCATGTAAAGACGGCAGAGCAGCTAGCCTGCTCCAATCAGTGATATAAAGTCCTCTGATAATTAGTAATGTTCTAATTGTTACTTTTACCTGGGAGTCGAGTCTAGGAACATTTTCGAGCATTTTTCAAAAGATTTTCTTAAAAAACAATGTTTTCGGAATGTTAAGAAGGATGCATGGGGCAGTTAATGATAGGAAGAGCAATATTACACATGCCATATTACTCATTGATTCTCATTGAACATGAGCGCTGACAATCACAGCGACACAAATATACTTCACGTCTACTGTCAAAACTTGAGAGTGCTAAAGCAGTGAGCAATCTGCAAGACGCTGCTAACGCTCTGTTATAGGCACTCTTCTCGTTCAACTACTTTATTGTGCACTTAAAAGATTCTGGTTGCTTTTTTTAACTAATTACATCGCCAATTGTTGGTTCCATTCGGCTTTCGGTGTAAATAAAAAAGATGGCCCATTATATTGCTGAGTATAATATGTGGTAACGAATATGGAATAGAACTTTTGTTAAAACATATTTTCTCTTTCGCAGTTAATTTGTATTTCAGTTCTTTGTATTGTATTCAATTTGTATTCTTAATTTGTATTTCAATCAGTATTCTCTATTCTTAATTTGTATTTCTCAGTTCAGTTCTTTGTCGATGTGCAATAGACTTGAATTGCTTTTCATCGCACTTTCAGTTGAGTGCAGTACAAATGTACGATAGCGCAAAATTATTTGCCCACTGAACTCGCGATGTGTATTCATATAGGTAATATTTGTGACAAACTTTCGAAAAAGATGCTGGTATTCCATTCGTTGATTGTACACCACATACGCATGCCGGTATAGTTTACCATCAGTGAACACTAAGTGCTATTAAGCAGTAGTAAGCAGAAAACAAAGCGTTCAGCAAATGGTTACTATCGCATTATATTGAATCTGAAGTGATGTACGCTGTGTGTAACTCGTTTTCAGTTGTTGATATCCAACAATCACATCAATGTATACTTTTACTTTGCATATCCGTTGAAGAATTTCACAACGATGCGATGAAACAGCATTTCGTGAATGCAGCAGTCAAGGATCTGTTTGTAAACTGTTGCGTTCGTCTTTAAAAAAAAAGTCAACATC
Organism: Toxocara canis; assembly: GCA_000803305.1. NCBI lineage: Eukaryota > Metazoa > Nematoda > Chromadorea > Rhabditida > Toxocaridae > Toxocara > Toxocara canis. Next base: position 281,271 of record JPKZ01002980.1, on the reverse strand, counting down.
GAGAAAAAGTTTTATACAAGAGAATTGTGAGAGAACAGACTGTGTTAACCTTATTGGTAACAAGCAGATTTCTTTACTGTTTAACGAACAGTTTAGCGAGTTGCTCAAAGAATTGCAGCTCCAAAAAATCGTGTATACGCTAGAAGATTTATTTGTCTGATTTCAAGGAACCCGGAAGTAGATTTTCACTTCTCGCATCTTTTTTCACATGGCACAGTCTGCTATAGATGAGCATTAGCTGTGCAGACAAAGCATCGCACAATGTTGCACGGTGTGCAGTCATCGAAATAATGCAAAAAGCCAAAAAACCAATATGAGACGTGGTAATTTAGATGAAGAAGTTAGTTAATCACCCAATAGCTTCGCCACTACGACCTATGAGGATCTTGCCAACTGAGAAAGTAAGAATAAGCGTTCGCATAACATGCGTACCACATGCATAAATTCAGAGCACGCGTCTTATGTATTCTATATGCTGTGGCCAGTGCTCGGATATTGGCGAGTGTTGATGATGACGAGATACTGTGCTTTCGAAGGGGTTACGCTGTAATGCATTGCCTGTGCAGATGGTGTTAATTATTACGTCAAGCGAGAAAAATAGGAACCCAACGTTGCAAGTGAAGCAGCTGACAGTGTTGAACATATGTTTGAAAGCAGCTTTTCTTTAAAATAGATATGCTGTTTGAATTGGTTTGCCGCTTGTGTATATTTTAGTACTTAAAGCCAATGCAAGTCTCAAATGCTTAGTTCACACAAAAGGCTCGAATCAATCTGTGTATACCCCACACTTCAGCAGAAATGGTGAATCGACTTAGGCGAAATAATGCATATGCATGTGTGTTTGGCACACCTGTTTTTTTTAAATGAAAAGTTTGAAAATCAAAGGCGTAAGATTTGAGACGTCATTTTTTTAAACCCTCCAATTTTTCTTCACCATAAACCGTAATTTTAGAAAGTTCGATTCTGCCTTAAACTATGGGAGCCTTCATCGTGTTAATGAAAACAACGAATATAGCAGATATTATATGCAAAACAAGTAGCGATAACGTTAACAAGATAACGCGTGTCTCAAACGATCGCAGTGTTTTTTTGGTTGCACTTTCGTAAAAGTACCCCTGACGATCGCCTAAAGTGAAAGGTGAAAGAAAATTTTGAGTTGAGATATTTTGCGCTTTTGAAATATCGCCATACATTCAATGAGTGTTTGAAAGCTAGACGCCGCTATACGTACAGCGTCACTTCTTCGCCCTGTGTAATACGAGTTTGTTGAGGGACCCGAGTTTCTTGAGGTAAACATATGTATCGCTTCTTTCATTTCTTCGATTCGCTCATTTAAAGTAGACGCGACGTACAATTTTTTACTATGCTTTGGTACATAATTCGCGAATTGCAACTGCACGGTCGCTCGTTTTAATTTAGAACAGTCACAGACATTTTGCGTTATTAAAACGTTAAGTTTACCACCATATATTATTGTGAAGAAATAGAATTTGATAGGGCACAATTTCGGCATACTTAGCAAAGAGGGGTGAAAGAACGAAAAATCTGCTGGCACATAGACGCGTTATCGAAGCTTAATTTTGCATTCTAAATTGATTATCGCAAAGTTTTTGTCCAAAACAGTGGTTAACATTCCTTTCGTTACAAGCCGTCATTCATTTGTACATTTAAAAAAAATTTCAAACATGCGTTGCAGCAGTTGATGAAAGAGGAGCATGGCCAACTCCCAAACTGCTAATACATTCCTTCCTATCGACACCTTCGTGATACTCTTTATTAGCAGCTAATTCGAATGAATTCAATTAAAAATACACTTTTGAGTGCACCAAATAGATAAGTAGTTGAGTTAGTTTTGAACGAGCTGGCCAACAGTGTATACGCCAGGGAAACAACTGCTCCTGAGTTGCGTTTCACCCTTCCAGCTCTTAGAACCAGCAACAATCGACACAAACACATTCGCAATATGTTAGTCAGCTGACGGTGCGGCCATTTTTGAGTGCTTGCATTGCAAAACATAATAAATAGCATGAAAAGACTAAGAAAGACGAGCTATTTGAAGGAGGAAGATAGTCCGGCAACGCTTAGATGGTGAAGTGAGAGCTATATTTCCCGCATAGAACAAAAACTTCCCTCCCACTGCTAATTAGCGCCCCATTCATATGAGCTTTATAACTGGGCAGGGCATTCTATGAGCTCCTCTATTATTAATCGTCATGCTGATATATTCGCTTAATCGACATCTGTTCACGATAATTTAGAATTTAACTTCAGAAAGCTTCTTTGTTCCTTTACCTGGCATTTATCAATAAAACTTTTCAGAAAAAAACGAAATGCTTAAGACAAAATCTGGTTTTGAAGGCAAAATTAATTTTCGTTTGAAAAAACTTCATCCCCGAATAGGCAAAAAGTTGCCGTTGTCGGTGATAAAGCGTTTTATCTTTCAGATACATCATTGCCTCGAATAATATAAAAGTCTATGGAAAAGTCAATAATACTTTTATTATGTGCGCTGCTCCGACTTGAATAAAACATGTCATTTCCCACGCTAGGCAACCGCAGTCTATGAAGTGTTTCAACACGTTATTTATAATGACATAACATATAAGCGTTTAACACTGCTAATATTTCTTATTATCATATCACTTCCTATTATCACATCATTACCAATTATCATACTATTTCTTATGTCATAATCAGGAAGTATCGCTTACAATGGCAACGAACATCACGCAACGATTGTTCTCTGCAGTTGATCAGACGAACCATGTGGCGCTGAAAAAAAAAAAAAGAAACGCAATCAGACGACTGAAATTGCATAACTTTTAGCGCATCGCTCGAATGACTTTGATGCAGTGGCACTGTCTTTGAATGCATGATTAGTCCTATTTAACAACTGAGGAATTTTGTCAGTTAAGCTAAACTCGGAACATATTAGCATGAGATGCCTTTCTCTAGTCTCTTCGTTTAGAGATTTGTTTGTTTATTCACTCCTATCTTTGCCAATCCATATATTTACTCGCTTCATTGATTTATTTCTTTATTAATCACCCAATTAACTTGCATGTTCATTTGACAAAATTCATAGCATAAGATGGTAGAAACAAAAGAGTAAAATAAAAGAACGTCATCAATAATAAAAAACAAACTACAGGATATTTTAGTGATTTATGAAAGCGACTGAAATACACAGTGTTCTTCGCTGAGATACTTTAAACACAGTGTGCTGAGCACTAATTAAATGGTGTATCGGCCGCCTAATGACATATATTGAGAGCAACTGTAGAAAACAGATATGTAAAAAACGTTAGACAATGCCGGTTTTTAAAAATATAGTCTTAAAAAAAGATAAGGATTACTACCACCGTAACAAGTCGAAAACGCATATCTTAATAGATATGCGTTTTCGACTTGTTACGGTGGTAGTAATCCTTATCTTTCCTTATCTATTAGGCTCCCACCTTTTCGTATCAAAAGACTTATTTATATATTTGTATATGTATATGCATATGCACATGTATATAAATGTGCATGAAGGATATACATGTGCACATTTGCATATGCGCAGTATATACTCGCTTCATTGATTTATTTCTTTATTAATCACCCAATTAACTTGCATGTTCATTTGACAAAATTCATAGCATAAGATGGTAGAAACAAAAGAGTAAAATAAAAGAACGTCATCAATAATAAAAAACGAACTACAGGATATTTTAGTGACTTATGAAAGCGACTGAAATACACAGTGTTCTTCTCTGAGATACTTTAAATACAGTGTGCTGAGCACTAATTTAAAGGTAGTTAACTACTACGCGCTGGCTCGGCTGTCAGTGGTATGGTGGATAGCAGCCGGGAATCGAACCCAGGTCTCCCCGCACGCTAAGCGGGGGCTCTACCACTGAGCTATTGCCGCCCATACGTACATGTACGTGTATTAATGTATATGTATGTGTAATGTGTATGCAATGTATATGTATGTGTATATGTATACGTATATGTGCATGTATGTGTATATGCATATGTATATGTATATGTATATGTATACGTATATGTGCATGTATATGCACGTGTATATATATGTATATGTACATGTACATGTATGTATGTATGGTGTGCATATATATATATATATATATATATATGTATATATGCATATATATATGTATATGTATATATATGTATACATATATATATATATATATGTGTGCATAT
>JPKZ01002980.1:260092-276879 GCA_000803305.1 Toxocara canis | reverse complement strand
ATACATATATATGCATATATATATATATGTATATATGCATACATATATATATATGTATATGTATATATATATATACATATTTCAAGGCGCACAGAAAATTGCTTGATCGACTAAATCTGAGCAAAGTTAGTATTTTCAGGTGTAACATTTCAACTGTGACATCGCAAGCGGCATAATCACTCAGGAGCTTGAAGAGCCCACAACGTTTCAAAATTTGTGCATAACTAATGCCTGTTAACAAAGGGAACACCTATAAAGACGGCAGTATAGTAAATGCAGTTGGCATCCACACCAAATTCATCCCGTTTAATCTGTAGAAAAAAAAACGGGCAAAAGAAAGCGTGAACACGCGCTGAGACACGGATGAACAGATGGACTTGCCTCATTGGGCTTTTATTTTACACCACTCGAAAATGCTATCACTGCGAGCAAAACACTAAGCGAATAATAAATACGATAAGAAAAATGAAATGAGCGAGGCTATTGCCGCGAAATTAGACCGGACTGCGAAATCGCTGTGAAAGCCGAAAATGGTTTGAATAAAGTCGACATATCCAAAGGTCGACACACATCGACGTTTTCAACCAAATTTCTCTACCGACGATCGGCAAAAGGTTTTTTGGCGGTTAACGAATGATGGGAGCATCACAAGCATAACGTAGTCTCAAGTAACTTTTTTCAGTTAATCCAATCTTTGTTCGTTTTCATGAATTTCAAAAAGAAAAATTGCCAGTGATTTTCTCATGAACCGATCAACTTGAAGGTTTTTTGGTAATCGCTAAAATTATCCCCAAAGAAAATTTCAGACTTTTTTTCTTACAAAACTACACAGAAGGAACACATTGGAGTTAAAATGTCATACATTGTTTAAGCGGACAATTTTTTGAGTTCTATTTCACCGGAAAAAAAACGGCTTGGAATAGCATTCTAAAGTTTGATAAAATTTTTTTTCAACATTTCACAAATCCGTTTCAAACATTCCCCGAATGTATCTTTAGTCCGATGAGATGAGCTAGGAAGAACACCATTGGCCTATTTAACAGCATTGTTGCAGCGAAGGACGGATTACGCAGTTCGTCATAAAATGCATTGCTGCTCTTTTTCATAAACTTATGAATCATTTCGGGATTGCCCGACGCAATTTTAGGTAATTTCTAATTCAATAGCTGTACTTTGGTACGGCGTTACCATGAACTAGCAGCATGCATGTTGAAAAAATTTTACCGAATGCCACATTTGTTAATCGAAAGAGCGAGAAACGTGCAGCGGACATTTTAATTCAGACCTTTTATTGTGGCAGTGAGCGCTCTTGCTCGCTCAGATATTACCTCTGAATTCCGTGCTATCGTTTTACTTTATTCATGCCAGCAGGCATCACACTTCAAAGGCTCTTAGCGTGTTAAGCGAGAGCGTAAAAGACTGGTAAAGATATTGCAGACTAATTTCGAAGATATAATTTCATTTCAATAAAACGCGTGCCATCTTCAATTTTATTTGTTAACCACCTCATCGATAAGGACGAATGAAAGATCAGTTCTAATAAACGATGTATTTCAAAATCCTTTTGTCATTTAGAACCACTCTAATAATGAGCGCCATAGAGCAGCACTTTTTCAAAAATTCAGAAATATGCAAAACGAAATGGAAAGTATGCTTTTTTTGCAAATCTGTTCAACTTAATCACCCGAACATTTATATTAATACTGCAGAAATGCATGCAGAATAGGCGGACACCTTAACTGTGTAGCGATCAAAGTCCGGTCGGAACACACTGTTCCTAGCAACTTCCAGGATGCCCGCCGAATACTTCTCGAATAGAAAGTGTGTGCGTGAGCGCGCGTCAGCATACGCATACACAGACATACAAGCGAACAAACAAACAAAAACACTTCTGATTGTTGAATCTGCGGCACGTTTATTGTGCATTTCAAAGTTATGAATGCTCTCCCTTTAGTAGTTTTATGTGAAAACCGCACAGTTTCGTGCTCTCAGGTCTCCGTTTTTCTATTCCGCTTCACATTCTCGTTTTTTTTCTTCTCGTTATGACGTCCTTCTTTCTTGAGGCTTCGGACAATTGACTTCACGACTGCCTTCGCCACCCCTATTTTTGGATGCGCATTCACTCTCATAACCTTTCTGACGTTTTACCCCTTAAAAGATTTGAATTGATCTTATTATGTACAAGTGGAAGGCATACTTCGGTTACATCTACATAACTGACTACATTTGCAATCATGAGACACTTCAACGAACATTGAAAAGACATGATATAATGATATACTCAGTGCTTTCTTCAAAACAGAGAATACAAAACATTTTGAAAAGATTTGTTTCCCACACAACAACAAATCAACTCGAATAAACGAACGCACGCAAATAACAATTGCATTGCTCGCGGGTTCTGAGTACTGACTGATTTTTGCGTGTCTTTTCGCTTGTTCTGTGCAACTTTGTTCCATGAATAATTCCACAATCTTTAACTCAATACCCACCGCTTTACGTCAAATTTTATTACGCCAATTAAATTGAGAAGCGAGAAACGATCGAGAAACGATGCTCGTAAAACCAAAAAAGTTTTATCTCCCATTTCACATCACTTCTTAGCATTTCTATGTGACGGGTTCTACGTTTAAAAATTTGTCTATTTTCAATAGAAATTTAGTAGTATTTCATAATCAGCAAAAAAAAAACTGGCGAAGATAAAATTCGATGTGAGAAATATCCCACAAAAAGTTGTAAAATGAAGTAAAAAGTGCATTAAAGAAGCTCTGGTGCCTTTGCCTGCTAGCAAAGAATTGCGTTATCGAAATGCGAATGAACCCAATGACACACATAGTGACGAAAGACAGAGTACGCCAACTAACAGCTTGTTCTTCCGTATTATATATGAAAACCTCTCATAAATATTGCTCATTTCATTTAAATCCTAATGGCATCTTATGAGATTTTATTAAAATCGTTGGTTGCTTCAAATCATTGCTATTTTATAGTTTTTAATTTTTGCCGAGACTAATATCTCCAGCAAGTTGTCGACAACGGTTTGGAAATTATTTATTTATGTATGTAACGGGCATTTCTTTTTTTTTTCAAAACAGCTTCTTTCGCTTTGAATAAATTAAACATTTCATTCGCATGACATAAACTTGCCATCAGTCCAGATTTGACAGTGAAAGGAGGATATCTGATTCTATCATTCGTGTTTCAAGCGTAATGTACCATAACATTTATTTCTTCATGTCATTCAACCAAACACACTCAGTAAGTATCAGTTATCCATGATCATTAGCTAATGAATAAACAATGAAGCGATCGATGGGTGCTGACGAAAATGATAAGCTCACCTTTGCTCATATAAAGAGTGTTCCTTGATAGCGCGCTTAGTGGTTAATATTAGTATGAACAGCTACGTCAACTCGTTCTCTCTGCTCTACGCTGCTTCTTGATGCAAAATATTGCTGCGGCTCTTCTGAGAAACACTTTCTTGTCAGTTTCAACTTTATTTCGCAATCAAATGATTGCGAAATAAAGTTTCGCTTGGTCTATATTCCAAAGTTACTGTAATAAGCTGCACATGTTGTGTGCTTGTTGTAGCCAAACTCACCATCACAGTCCATGCTCCCTAGGAAGGCCACCGATGACCCACAGAGAGGAGGGCGTTCCTGCCAACACTTCTTAAATTTTTACGCCTTTCATCTCCATATGCTTTGGCGATGGTAAGGGGATTTGAGGCGTCCCCAACTCTTGGTTGTTCTTAGAAAAACGAAAACCCTGTTGGGTCCCTGATTGTTATTCTCACAAGGATCTCCATTTCGAGTAACATTTCTTGAAATTAGCTAATTTTGTCATGAACTCCGCATTATACCTCTAACCTACTCTCGTCATAACACTAGATTTGAATTAATGAGGAGTTAGAACATAAATGGATGGATACATTGCCAACGAATATTCCATTGTTCCACAGATTCTATGTGAAGAACGGATATGAACATATCGCTTTCATAATAGAAAACAAAATTTGAGGAGAAAAAAATTTTTTAAGAAGGCTGTAACAACATTTTATTGCGATAGTTCCCTTGCAGTTAAAACCAGATGCAACGATTTCTTAAATGTGTATGAACAGCTGCAAATATTTTAAAGGTGAGACATACGTTTGTCAATGTCAAGATAGTATAACCTTAGCGAAACACATATTGAAAGGGAGCACAAAAGATGTTCAGCGTCATTCTTTTAACGCGTTGCCCTGATGATGTTATGTTTCGTATCATATGCAAATGGAGCTTATTACAAATTATTACAAATTTGTGGGCAAATAAGAAATTCTAGACCGTCGAATTTTCAGAGGAATAAGATGCCCAACGAGGGCCTTCTTTTGAAAGGGCCTGCAAAAAGGATATTTGAAAAGAAATTCTGTTATTCTCGAAGATCTGAAGAAATATCACTCCGAGTTGTTAGACGATTAGACTTCGATATTAAAAGAGATAAAACGTTTTTAGAGCGAATACATGACGAGTGACATTCGTTGAATAATATAATGTGGCGTGCCAACGGGTCCAATTACTGCTTTTGCCAACATGCTTGACAATGAAACGAATGAAAACAAGTTTTGGAAGCTTGCCAGCGAGATGGCAAGATATATATCTGTTTCGAATCTTGATTGCAGACGTCAAATACATTCGATGAATATTTGATCAAATGATGAAATGTGAGTAAGTTGTACATAAATAAATATTGCTTGTGAATTCATAACGAACGCTGTAAATCGATGGTTATCCGACGTTAATGCGATAGCAGCTGTTATTGTTATTGGTGACTATTTGTAGCGAATTGCGAAATACCTCGAAAAAAAAAACACAAATTTTTATTGAATACCGAAATTGTTTTTACGTAAAACGAAATTCGATTCATAAGATGGTGTGAAAAGCAATGTAAGTAATATTCGCTTAAAATTCGTGAAAAATCATACGAAAAAGAGGGAACGATGCACTTTGCACTTTTATGGTAGCAATATTCAAATTTATTTCTTTTCGGCTCTACATTTCTTCGTCGAGTTGCGACTCAGATATATCCAGTACATCACCGTATCCGATTCACTATTAGTTTTAACGCTACCTCCCATCGATGTGGTATGCGAACTGAACACATCGATCTCTGTTGTTAACGATCACCAACTGTGCACACGCCATGCGAATACATTCGATGAATATTTGATCAAATGATGAAATGTGAGTAAGTTGTACATAAATAAATATTGCTTGTGAATTCATAACGAACGCTGTAAATCGATGGTTATCCGACGTTAATGCGATAGCAGCTGTTATTGTTATTGGTGACTATTTGTAGCGAATTGCGAAATACCTCGAAAAAAAAAAACACAAATTTTTATTGAATACCGAAATTGTTTTTACGTAAAACGAAATTCGATTCATAAGATGGTGTGAAAAGCAATGTAAGTAATATTCGCTTAAAATTCGTGAAAAATCATACGAAAAAGAGGGAACGATGCACTTTGCACTTTTATGGTAGCAATATTCAAATTTATTTCTTTTCGGCTCTACATTTCTTCGTCGAGTTGCGACTCAGATATATCCAGTACATCACCGTATCCGATTCACTATTAGTTTTAACGCTACCTCCCATCGATGTGGTATGCGAACTGAACACATCGATCTCTGTTGTTAACGATCACCAACTGTGCACACGCCATGCGAAAAAAAATCCAGTTGACTTTGAACATAACTTAATACACAGTGGGACTGAGTAAATCTGATCAAAGAACAAGGGAAGAAAAAAGGGCGTTAAATGGGAGAAAGACAAAAAGTCAAAGACCGAATACTGGTACGGTAGTATCTTCGTATTGTTTCGGTTGACATTGGTGCGAACATAGTTGCACATTCTATAAAAACAACAGAAAACAAATAAAATCTTATGGAAATAGAATTTCACTGTTCGGATTAGTAGAGTTGTTCTCATGAGTTTTCCCATTCGTTATAGAGAAAGTCGCATTCCCAGCTGTCTTCATTTCATGCTCTTCTCTTTGTGAAGCTCCGCATGATATTAGTTCAAAATGTTGACTTCAGAAAGGCACGTTGAGGTTAATAATCCCTAAATGCTCTTCTTGCCACTTTTTCCATACATGAAAACTCACTAAGAAATCTAAGAGTCGTACAGATTTCTGTTCTGAGGCTTGCGGAATACCATGGTTTATGCTTTTCTGGCTTCATCGTGATAATCTATCTGGTTCGTCAGTCCGATCTATCCGAGCACATGCATACATGCACAAGCACGAACATGACGATTCCATTAGGCGTTTTCGTCACGCGAAATGCACAGAAAAGAAGAGCGCCATGGCTTTTGAACTGAAAAATTCGGGTAGCATGCGCGTGCTTTGGGAAGCGTATCAGTGAAATGCCAATTATAGCGCCGTGATAACTCCGGCACACACACACCAGAATGACTAGATTTTAGGTTTATTCCTCACTGTACAAGTTAGGAACTGGGAGCTTGCTAGTTGGGCACCTTTTCAATATATCAAATGACAGCATGAAATTGCCAGAAAAAAGATAAAATGTATGGTATGGCTTGATCGTACAGTTCAGAAGGCGGTGGTGTCGCTTTCTGAACTTGCAAGCAAATGACAAGATGTGAACTGATATGGTTAGCGATTTGATGGTCCATTAATTAACCACAATTAAGATAGCGAAACTCTACTGTGAAAGAACGGCAATTTCCAGGGAATCTTAAGCAATATTACAAAGGATTATTCTATATTCATCGATTTAACAAAATACTTTCCCAATGAAGATCCCAGTAACTGACTCACAAAAAACCCAATGGTATCTCAAACTGACATACATTCATGAGTGAAAGGCATCTTGTAAACAGTAGCTGGTCAGATGCTTAAGAACTCACAATGAGGAAGTAAAAGTTGCTAAAAAAAGGAATTGTATGAAAATATTGCACTGTTAAAGCAAGTCGAAGTAAATTATAACAAAAAAACTTCAAAATCGGCTGAACGTTCACCTAACTCAACCTTATAGTATGCTGGTTCAGGTTACTTCAACCAATTGAATCTTATAGTACAGTACTTGGTTGAGTTTATAACATTTCTTTCTAATGAATTAACCGAAATGCATAGATGTGACTTGACATGAGATAAATGTCTATTAGGCGCTTCATGGACCACTGCTGTCATGCATTAAACGAAAAAAGATGCTGCATCAATCATTAGTTAGTAATGGAATGCATGAAACCCTCCTTGCGACATGACGCCTTAAAAATAAAGCGTGCTATATTCGGTGATATCTCCTACTAAAGTGGGGACATTGCTTTTAGCTTTTTTGGATTGTGTAAGTCGGACTATATGCTTCACCATCTGCCCAAAAACAAGCTTTAGTGAACTTATGCTTCAGTTATGCGCAAAACTGATATGAATCACTAATAAGCGATTCACATCAGTTATAATGTAGATATGAATTACTGACCGACATTTTATAAGGATCCCGACGATTAGAAATTGAACGTGCTGTGACGACGGCAAAGAAAATGAAATATCATTACTAATAGATCAAACAGAGTCCGGGAAGACTGAAGCCGATACGTGCATGGTCTGCAAATAAATGTTAATGCGTGGAGAAGCTTGATGAAATCTAGCTACTTTAAAAATCTAAATAAAAGATCTTTTAGCGGAAAGAATTTTATGTAGAATAGTTTATAAGACGTATCAGCGAGGCACTTTAACAGCATTTTCAGTCCATACCAACATTCTTTAGTCACTGTAAAAAGAAGGAAACGATTAAAACTGTGATTGCATTGTTAAATAGAGCAAACGAACCTTTAAAAAAAGATGTTAAAGAGAACGAAGATATATAAAACGCATATAAAACAGAATAAGCGTTATGGAGCGTGTAGGTGGGGATATCAAATCGACAATGCTGGAATATGCGATAGCAAACCTGCTTATTAGAAAGCTGCTTTAGTCGCAATCAGAGTACTGCAAAAAATCAACAACAGCACTAACAGCTGCCGATGATTTAGTTTGTGTGTGCCTATCGCTGTGAACTTTAAACAACAATGTTTCAAATAAACGTGAACGTTTTTCTTGGGTGCTCCATGTAAAAACAAAAAAAGGAAAAAACTCCCAGAACTCTACACAAAGAATCATATGCTCACAAGAGACGATTGATTACTTCTGTGAAAGCGTTCCGTTTGGTTTGGACTTTTTCTTGAATAGATTGTTGAGCAAGCATTAATGTAAGCAAACTTTAAAGAGTGAATTTTATCTTGTTCGAACTATTCGCATGATTTGGAAGTGAAATTGTTGCAGAATGTGGTAGGTGATAGAGACACAAGTTATACACTGTATGGGTGACGCGCGCTGAAGTCCTACATATTGTATTCACTAAGTATTAGTGAAAATTTGACTTATTAAAGTGGTGAGATGTGAGAAAAAATAACGCATAACGACAAGTATCAAGGCAATGGAAATTGCATAAACGAAGTAAGAAGAACAATGAACACAAAAAACTATCAACGGTTCGAAAACAAGATCTTATAAGGCAAATGTCATGTCAAGAATAAATTAAAAGTAAACTAGGTAAGTGGGCCTTTAAAAAGACAAGACCAGATGGCAGAAGCATTATCACATTTTACAATTACATTAGAAGTAACAGAATTATATTCTGATAGTAAAAAAATCCTATCTACCCACCATCTCCACCTCTCCCACCCTCCTCCTTTTCTTGAATTGCTAATGCAATGCTACATGGATTCTCTGTAGGAGAAATTCAGTCTTGCATTGGACTCAGCTTTGTAAAATTTCAGAGCTTTTCATTTCTGAACTGAGCATATGAATGGCCTCATGGTCCACTCGGAGTCCTCTCTTATTACATTGTTTTTGCTGTGAGTTTCATTCCCCTCTAGGTTCTTCCTATTCTCTCATACCAGCTCCAATAATGTCCAATCCATACTTTCGTCACTAAGCTAGCTGTTTTTGTGAATCTGTCGCGCGTAAATAGGTCTTTCTGTTCCTTTGCCAGTACAGTAAGCTCTCTTCATCGCCAAAAAAATGAGTTTGCTTTTAGAAGCTTCAAACTCCAAAAGATCCATACCCCCGCCCCCCTCACTCCTCCCCTAACATCCTAATCGATTTTGATTTAGATATTGTTTGCTATACGAGTAAACTCGTCGCTCAATGAGTCACGAGTACGCGTTGTTTTATGAGAGAAAACGTACCTCAATTAATAATCAATGAGAAAGGATGAATCACTTAATAAACTTCGTCCATGGCATCGACAGGTAGGCTACGATACAAAGTGCAGATACCTCTTATTGATTTCTTGACATGAGGCTATGAGGCTGAGAAATAGGGTTACAATCCATAGCGTAGGATGACTTCTGAGTTCGGAATTCACTGGAGTAATAAACGATCTCATTTCGCTGTGATCTGCAAGGAACGAGCAAGCGAGACACTAGAGAATAGCAATTATCCTCATTGATGTCGAGCACAAATAGGCATTAATTATGTCGTTTTCAAGAGATGGCGAGCATTTCGAAGCAGAACGATGTCATGGCATGACGGGTATCGAAGAGAATTCGGCCAACTTTCCAAGAGTTGATTAGCAGTTGAAGGCTCATCGGATTCCATATTTTTTAAAAGATGATTATTGCTCAGCAATTGCTGAGTCTGCAAAACAGACCTATCAAAGTGAGGAGAGGGAGGAGGGCTGGGGTGATTGAGAGAAGAAGCATTGGTAATGCGATGCGAGCTTTGTCAAAAATTTTTGGATTTTTAAGAACATCAAAGAACTTTAGAATTTTGAAATAGAATGAAAAAGACGTATCATTCGAAAAGCGTTCAAGTGACTGAAAACCTTTTCAAGAGTTAATTTTCTACATCCGTTAATGAATAAAGTGAAAATCGCGTGAGAAAAAAGAACCAAACTTTTCCCCTATTCGAGCTCAGTGAGACGCTTCTATTATTTTCGACCGGATTAACTCCGACCCCTCAAAAAAAAGAAGTTGTTGTGCTAAGGAGAACAATCACACTTCTTCTCAGTTCTGCTGCTGGCGCCCATTTCCTTATTTCTTAAGAGAGTATATCATTTATGAAGAGGATATATCAGAAATCCATATTTTTTATCCAGAAAAGATTGATACTGCTATTAACGTATTTTCAAAAATGATAAATGAAATGCGAGTAGTGAATGTCAATCCGTTATGTGCGAAAATTCGAACACTGAAAACATTTAGGCTTTAGTTGCTGGCTCATTTATGATCACATCGCCTTCGACCACTGCTCAAAGATCTTCTACGCAAGTCGATTGCACACCGACGTTTGAAGAATGTTTTTTTTTTTTGAAAAGGGGAAGAAAGGCTTTATGAATCAGTTGTTCTTTCCGAGTTGTTCCCAATTGTTCCCATGCATTTTATATAATGTGCCGTACTTTTTCCCTAATGAACACAACGGCCACCTAAATGCAGGCCGTTCATCTCCACTCGTTATCTTCCGGTGAAATATGCTCAAATGAGTTGAATTTCGATGTGGAAAGCGGTATAACCGGCATGTTATGTTCAATGGTTGGCATTTAGTCGAATATGGTGGTATTCGAGGTAACTGGTCCTATCCTACCGTGGTTGCCGGGATAAAGAGTTGCCGTTGTGGAACATTGCTGTTATGTTCTGTGTTGTGCAGTGTAACGACAATTGCGTTCCCGACACTTGTGCGCCATTCGACGATTAGTCCGGGCAATTGCGTTCAGTCACTACTGCACTCTCGTGCTGCTGTCTCTTCTAACCATAATATGCAGGCAGCTACGCATGAATTCAAAAAAAAAATCCCCTTGAAGGATTAAGGTTGTAGATTAGGTTCATGTCAATGCAAATGGCGATAATGTACATAAGAAGTAGAAATGGTGTTGAGTGAGTGTAAGGGGATGAACTGATTTCGGAGTAGTCATAAAAAATGAACAATTGGCGTGTTAATTAATTCCCGATGAGAAAAGCGCTACTTATATTCGTATGCGTGACAGAAAATTGTAATAATTCTGCTTTTTACTCTATTATTAATTACAACCTATCTTAGCAAATAATGAATAAACCTGAGGGAATAAAGCACAAATCTGATCGAGATATTGTTGTGCCGTATGAGCAACGATGCGCAACAACAGTAGGAAAAATGGCAGGAACGGATTTGGATAATACCGGGCTCAACACTTATTTTAAAGTACCGATCAACAGTTGACAACTTAGCAAAATAACATGATCACTACAAACTATTGTATGGATCACACATGATTCAACGAATCGCAAAAATAAAGGATATTTTTCCTGAAAGTAAAGCTTACAGTTTTAGCATTTTTGGGGAACGAGCGACTTTTACAAAAAGTTATAAAAATCACTTCATCTACAAAATCATACAAAAGTTTTAAAAATCAGAAGCTCGTATAGCTTCCATAGAAAGGAACATATTTTTAATGACCAATTATGTCGAATGTCGCTAGAGGAAGGAATGCACAGTGTTACCCGCTGAGAGATTACATGCAATGTAATGCTGTACCAAAATGTCAAATAAACAAACTGCCGCCGAAGAATTCGTTCTAAGGACGATGCTCCAATCCGTGCTAGTTCGCGCCTCTGTCGTGATAATCGTGAACGGCGTCGAAAAGACGCACGATTGTCGAGGACACAGTTGCCAATTGAGCACATGAGCGAACAGATTACTGGCAAACAGAAGTAATAAAGAATGATGTTTTTATAAAACTGGAAAGAAAGTGAAATTGGAATGAACGTTCATTTCAGTGATCGAGGGCGATTGATTGATTGATTAAATATCAATTCGTTCACATCTATCACTTTCCCATCAGCCAATTTAACTATTCACTTGATGGATACGTGTTCACATTCAACTGCATTGCCAAATGACCGACCGCTTAACGCATTTGCTTTGTGCAAAATCTCATCACATTTTATGTATGCATTCAATCGTTTCATTCTCTTTCGCTCTTTTTGTCAACTCAATTGCATTGTTTTTCTCCTCTATGTAAAGTGGTTAAAATCCAATTGCATTAAAAGTCTGTCCGAGGAGTTCAAGTCGAGGTCGAGTTTAGAGGAGTCGATTCCATAGGGTCATAGGACCTGACAAATGGTTGCTAAGATAGCGGGGAACGAAAGACTCGAATCTCGGTCGTCACTTTCAGACAAACACACTCCTGGCCGATCGCGAGAGTTTGCCCTTCACATATCGAACGCATTTCTTAGTAGTTCATGATGAGAAGAGATTTCTACAGCTCGTAACGTTATGTAACTCTCATCAAAATTATGTACATGGCCGAACGAGGCGAAGGTAACATTTTTGAAGATGATGGCAGTGATGCTAAATTACTAACTAACAGTTTCAAGCACAACAATTATGTGTTGTGAAGTTCACTGCTAACAAAGAAATGAGACGCGGTCTGCTTCGCAAGTTTTTTATGATTTATCATTGAATATCAGAACGAATATTTGGAATAATTCAGAAACAGTGAAGCCAAATTCTTTTTAATATTCACGTATCCAATTTCGGGTGACTAGTAGACGATCGCCGATAAGTTCGACGCAAGAATCCTTCGAAGTCGCTTTCTATGATAGTTATTGATTAGCAGTCCTCATTAACCGTTCGAGTGAAATCAATGGTTACACTTTATTCTCTCGTACAGCGTTCAGCATGGATGGTAAATTTTGGGATAATCCTGATATTTATACTATTCCTTAAGCGGTACACTGTACAAACCTTAGCCTCTTTCCTCAACGTATTTGTCGCGCTTGGGTTTTATGACTGGGGGATTGCTTAGATGCAGAAGAGAGAGAATGAATTGAGAAAAAATCGATCACCAATGCTCACCTAAAAGCCATCGATCATTACAGCAAATAGAAAGTTGATTTTGCTTTTTTTTTTTCTCTGGGATGGGTTTTGAAGATTGTTTCTGATTCAAAATCGCTTTAATTAAGCAATTCTGAACCAAAAACCAAAACTTTCATACTTAAGGCTTTGGACTGTATTGGATGCGATCCTTACCAGAAATGACACAGACAAGCTTGATTCCTTCATTTAGCATCGCGAGCGATAAAGCGCTTAATAAGCAAAACATTTGTTCTCAATCGTCTTTATTCGTTTCTCCTGCGACAGCGTTGTGCTAGCATAAGCGTACGTAGTCTTTCTGGAGAAGAAGTGAAGGACTGGAGGACTGAAAACGACAGACTGGGCAAAAAGAATATTCCGGTTGCAAAATATATAGAATTTGGGAGAATTTCAACAGTGGTTACACATTTCTGGCATTTTAAAAAATAATTTTAAATTTTAAATGACTATTTGAAATTTTAAAAAAAGATAAATAATCATAACTTTTACCAGTAGACGTAACTAATGGTAAAAATTATGAGCACACTGATTTTAAAAAATTAAGCAAACAATTTTAATTAACCTAATTTTTTAATAATTATAGGACTAATCTTAATTATTTAACAAATTAAACAAAAAAATTATTAAATATTCTATATCAGTAGTTATAACCATCCACAATCGTTATCAAACGTTGGTCAGCAACAATCATATGACATTGGTGGCAATCGTTCGTTAATACGGTCGCCTGCAATGAACAGTGAAGAAAAGTGGTCAAATTAAGCGCGTCATCAAGGGTCCTAAGCTTCATGAAATTGTATTGAAGCCGGATTATTGGCCACAAACGAAGCTAATTTAGCAGCTGATGTGTTCTCAGTGGAAAAGCTGAGCGATTCGCGTTTCGCATGCCTTAATCATTTCCATAATGAATGATGTTTAAAGCTCAATCCACTGACTCAAAACACCAAAAGAGAAAACATCTGCATCACATCTCAACAATTTGAAGCGGATACTTTTTACATGGAGGCCTAAAATTAGCGTTGCTCATGCAGAATAACTGTAGACTGACCACATATTTGCTCATTTCAGTGAGTTCTCTGTCAACATCACCTACCATCCACTTTGTTGGCCTCAAAAATTTTCAGAGGAACCATCGTGTTTCACGTGACCATCAAGTTGTTCTCATCAAATGAAGTAGAAGTAAGCAATCCGATGCCTCAAAGGAGAACAGTTATTCACCAATCTCGAAGTTGGTCAAAGAAAAAAAATGAAATAGAAACGTCAAAGATAATAGAGATTCTTTGGAATAGAGAGTCTCTGAAATAGAGTCTGCAACATGTTTAGAGAGTCTTTCGAAGTACACATTCGAAGTTCCATTGATACCATCAGAAAGAAACCTCAAAACGGTTCTGACAAAACTTCTTTCGTCACAACCGAGTGAAGATGTTGTAACTATGGTATGATAGAGATGATAAAGGAAGTTAGAAGTTGACTCCAAATAAGAAATAAACTTGAAAGAACTAAATTTTGAAATCCAGTCGAACACAGCTTCCATTTACAAGCTATTCGTAATTTTACCACATTCTCGACAACGCAAAATCGGATTTTTATTCACGCAAATTAGAGGAATAAGGCAAAAAGGCGTGGAAAGAATGAGCACTGCTAAAAGAATTGATTAATTCTAGGAAGAGAGATTAAAAAATGTGAGAAGGATGCCGAAAAGGCGAACGAACATTTCAATAAGCCTCTCCTTTTCAATAGTGAGATCGACGGAAAAAAGAATTTTAAAATGTTCAACAACAATTTCAAGCTCAACGAAATCAACGTTTAAGCCGTACACAAATGTGTATCAAGATGCGGAAGTGACAAATCATAAACACTGGATGCGATCACTTGTATATTGCTAAAAATAAGAAAACGTAAAATAGTTCTCGCTTTTGAAAGTGCTAAACAATGATATTATGCAAATAGAAGGATTTCAAAACCTCTGAAAAGTGACAAAAACGATATAAATATATGAGAAAAAAAGTTACAATAATTCTGGCGCAAATTATCGGATCGAACGCTAGGCTTAGATCAACACTAAGCAAATCAAAGACAACAGTGCTCATTGTAGCCTTTGACATGAGTAGTGCTAGCATATTTGCTAAACAGTTTTCGAATATTTTCGCTATATACGATGGAAAATCTTATTTGGTTTTTGATGATTGCGATAAGAAAATTGATGGCTCCGAAAATTACCCTTTCATTGTATTTGGATATTTATCAAGGCTTTTGAGTACGAGTTCTAAAAGCCCGGAGGCGGTAGTAAAGTAATTTTTGATAAAGTGCCCTGTTTCGCTTGCTTTCCCTATGGCGATAATATTTCAGAAACCTCATCGCTCTGGCGCATTTAGCAGCTTTTGAAAAATGCTTTCTGCTTTCAAAAAAGTGCTTGATTTGTCATGCTCGCGAGAACATCATTGCTTCCCACACATAGAATCATTTACTTCGCTATCACATCCTTTCGGACAAACAGTATGGTTTTGCATGGAAGAGACGTGCATTTCTCACCTGATCACAACCACTGATTACTGATATTTCAGTCGAGAACGAAATTTCTGAACAGGTTATATGTATGTCTATTTCCGTAAAGCATTCGATGGCGTTTGTCTCGGCGAACTAAGAAGCTTAATGCATATACTTTCGAAGGGTTATTAATCTTGCTCGTTAGATAACCTCACTGAAAATCGCATGCAGCAGGTGATAATTGATGAGGAACTATCATATGGTAATCCATTCACTTTCGGAAAGTTCATAGGTCATATTAAGGTGCACCGTTGGTTATTCCTTATGACAGTGTCATGGTGAGGTTCCCGCTGGCTGAGGGTTATTAATCTTGCTCGTTAGATAACCTCACTGAAAATCGCTATGCTGAAGCTGTTTGCTGACGATATTAAATTATACAATGTCAATATTCTAAACGATTAGGAAGTCCAATAGTCCTTGAATAACGAACAATAGTCAAGAAGATGGCAATCGCCTATAGCCGGAAAAAAAAAGTTTATCGTTCTACACATTCGTACAAAAAAGCGATGGATTTGACAGTACTGTAAGCAAGTTTCGTGTAGACTGCAAGAATGGACTTTTGCATTTGCGTATTTTGATCGACAAAAAATTTCCTTTCGAATAGCACATTTCAAACGTTGCATTATCGATCGGCCTTCCAACAACTCATTATACATTCAAATATTTCAATAATCTCAATGCTAATACGTCATGCATTATGGCATACAAAGCTTTATAAAGCTATTGGCAAACAAGACTTAAAAATTGTTTTTAAAACTGATAATAACCGAATTCCTATCGAGAAAGACAAATTGTTTATACGTCGGCGCAGAACTATTTCACGAATGAATTTGCCAAAAAGACTGAGGGAGGGATGTAAGAGGCGGAGGGAGTGGAAATTGGGGTTTCTAACAGAAATGGTTTTGCTAACGGATTGTTTTGTCATGGAACTCATAACCTTATTAACATCACATCATTTCTACGATTTCATTATTAAAAACATCACTAGATGACACGAACGAATTAGAACTAACGTACGGAGAGCATTGAACGTGATATATCGTAGTCTAACTGTGTGTATGCTGCATTTCTAGCTTTTTTTTTTAATGCTTCATGAAGCGTGTCTGGCACTTGAAGCTAGATTGATTACATTCGTTCCACGGAGATTAACGACTTTTTTTTTTAAATATGCGTTTTGATGTGAATTCAACTCTCTCTATTCACCATCAATTAATTTCGACTACAAAAGCACTTCCTCGAACTGACTTTCACGATTGGCACAAGAAAATAAGGCAAACTTTTCTCTTGTAATGTCGGTCAACTTTGACAAAGGGATCAACACTGACCGTCTATTGATTTCATACCA
>JPKZ01002980.1:232987-260000 GCA_000803305.1 Toxocara canis | reverse complement strand
AATTTGATCATGACTTCTCTTTTCACACTGCCCGCTTTGCACTTGCTTTCTTCTCTCGTTCTCATCTTTCACGCGGAATTCATTGCTGAAATCTCCTCGCGATCCCCGAAGTCCACTCAAGTAGAGTGCGTTGAAATACCAGAGAATTTTGCGCTGCTGAAATCCGTTAGGCTCTTGAAGCGAACTCTGCGCGTCAAACGCACGCACAACACATCTCTATCGTCGTCTGCGTCTCGTTTTGTTGCTGAGCGGCGCGGAGTATTGATGGTTTTTTTTTTCATTTTTCGTTCAGTTGTTTCCATCGTTTACTTTGTTATTTCCCTTATGCGTATTGCTTTGCATGATGATGCATCACTACTGAAGATTCGGAACTCGCCGTAAGGAATATGAGGGAGAGGGAGGGAGGGGGAGATTCTTCAATAACATGTGTGGCTGAAGGTTGCAGTGGTCCGATTTTTTTTTTGCAAATTTGCTTGTGAAAAGAGCGTTACAGATTCGTGCTTTCATATATGGGTCGTCCCTTCTAGCTTATTTTCTCACCTGATGACTAACAGCAGCAGTTGCTATCAGTTTGTTTCTGGCTGCAATCTTTAGTCTGAAATTGGTCGTAGTTCGAATCGGGTAACGCACTTATTCAAAACGTTCTTAGAGATGTGCATGTTTTCTCTTCGTATAAGACCGATGATTTGAACATTAAATTTTTTTAGCATCTCACGTGTGCACCTGTTCCAACAGGGAAATATTTCCGTTGAAAAAAGTGCTCATGTTTTGGAATGTCTGTGCTGGCTGACCGTTTGTTGCATACGGAAAGCAAACTCGTTTTCTGCGCTGCTTTTGTCTGCTTTTCATGAGGCATAGTGAAATCGTTTTGATGCTTGACAATTGTTATGTGATTTTATCAGCGGAAGATTGTTATGGAAGTCCCATCGTCACGCTGCTGAAATACAAACAATTTTTCAGTTGCATCCAGTTCTTTTCTGAGGGTGTAATGGGCGACAAATCAGATTTGAAGAAGGAGAACCCTGATGAAAAAAAGAACGGCACTCAAAGAGACGATGTATGCAGGTAAGACGTTTACTTTGCCTTACATTTTTGCAGGGTCTAGCTAAGACCAGGAATTACAAGTCGAAATAAATCTGTGTCAACACCCTGCGTGAGCGACGTCATCATCGTCATCTAGAGTCCACCGGGTGGAGAACTGATTACCCGCAGGCCGCCTCCAAAAAGTTTTTTTGCTGTTACCAAACGCTTGTCTGAAACGACTTGGCATCTTTCTGGTGGTCATGAGTAACCGAAAGTGGACAATAGCAACTCATGGTGGGTTCTCACCGCAGAAAATCTAGCGCGAGCGTCCACTTTGGTTAATATCTGCTGTAGAAGTAGTCTGATAGCGCCACATAGACTCTTCCAACTATGCGCACTCTCGGTGAATGTATCTGCCTATTGAGATCGGTCACAAAATCTCGTCGGCCGTTTTGGGTAGTCGCGAAGGGGTTTCCATGACTTCATGGTAAACATCGGGGCTTAACCGCGTAGATACTGTAAGGCCATATTAGCCCAGAAGCAGCCACTTTGCGGGAGCAAGTGGAAGTCGACCTATTCCACGTGCCTTCCTAGAAGTTTTCTGTTTGCTTTGCTCTTAATACTTCGCAGTCTTTGAGTAAGGTTTCGGTTCGCTTCCGCTGTCTTGAATTTTCAGACATGCGAACTCTCCATATCCACCCATTCAGCGTGCCATGTTGAGAAATTTCGGCTCGATTGGCTTATCTTATTTAAGGGACTTCCTATCAGTTCGTTCACACCATTAAAAATTTTTCTAATTGGGTTCGCTTGTTTCACTTTGAAATTTCTGGGACTCGTTCGTCGGCTCAATTCATAATTCTCCGAATAGGTTTTATTAGATTGTAAGAACTTTTCGGCTCATACCATGAGTCAGAAACTCAGCGTTCTTGATATCAGAACGTCTTCTGAGAGAGCGCAGTATACCCCAAAATTATGTTTTGAAAAAATGCATCTTGAATGTTTGTAAACAAAATTGCAAGAACCCTCATCTTTCTTTTCACTTTTTTCCCGTGAAAACGTGGGCTCACTAGATGCGTCTTGGTCTGTAGCGATCACTTGTGCGTCAGTGTTCTCGGAACATGTAAAGAGGTTGTCTGACGATTAAAAGAATAATCCATTGTTTTTATTTCTATGTGTTCTCATATATTGCTTAATGTCAGCTTATCATTTTGGGTTTATTTAGAGGTTACTTTCTTTACAAACATCATATTTCTATGTCGAGTCGCAAAAGTAACGAGGTGATTCGTTTCTGTAATTTGCGGCAAGTTCTATCAAATGGTTTTGCGAATGCAATAAAATGCATTATGCAGATTGCAGAAATGCGTTAGGAAATGCAGTTTTGCTTCAGAGACGTTGCAGCATTGCACCTCCGACTACATGATGAAACTGCAAGTCGATTACAATATGATGGTTAGCTACCCATCACTTCAAATCTTGCGCAGGAGCAAGATTTAGGCGGATATCGTGACGCTTATTTTGCAGAGATTTTCTGAAGAACATCTGCAATCGTGGATCGCGGTGCAAGTTTTATCACCCAGAAGAGGTTGAACGAGAAAGGGCACAGGACTCGTCGGGTACCAAGCAGGAGTTCAATTTCTGCATAGACTTCCAGGTAACTTTCTTAAACCCAGCCGGATACGTGATTGAGCTAAACGAACGATAGACATGAGATAAACACAGTTACCATATTGCCTCGCTCAGGGTGAAAGTCAGTTTTATTTTTGAGAACTTGGTTCCGTCGAAAAGTGGCTTTTTTCCGTTCAGTAGCGGTGTCCGAAAGACGAACAGTGGCGAAAAGGGGAATGGGACGTTTTCAACGTGACCCCATAGTAACTGTATTGCTGTACAAGAAAACTTTGCCTGGATAGTACTGGTTAATGAAAACTGAATGGCTTTGGTTGATTAAATCATCGTCTTACTGTAAACTGTTTGGTCGAAGAAATTGTACACGCTGCTGAACTGTCAGTAGATGAAGGGTGTAAACGTTTTGGGTGGTCGGAAGAACTTACTAATCTAAAGGTGAAGTAAAATATGGGCAGAAGTTTCTCGCATAGGTGGCTGTTGAATTACGGCGATGATTTTTCTAGCTTCCGCTCTTGTTTCGTACCGGATGATGGTTTCAATAAAACTAAGGAAATTGGCCTCATCTTTACATACTTGCTGATAAATTCGAAACTGCATAACGGCCACGTCCTATCTCTGAATATGCGTATATGTACGTGGTCTATTTTCAGTCCGGTATCTTCAGTTCAGGAAACGAAATTCGACTGGTAAAAAGCCCTGCCATTGTTAAAGACAAGTAAATTTTGTATGTATTTGGCGATCAGTCGACTTGCGTATTCATGCTTTCGAGCCATGGAAAAGTGTATTTTTAGCAGATTGGCATCCACATGGCATTTTATTCCCACTTGTCTTCCAGATTACTCAGACAGATTTCATCATTTTGAGGTTGATGGATCAGTCGCGAAATTGGCACAAAGCTCGTCTGGGGTGATTTCTAAGTTTTTAGCCGCCGTGATTCGACAGTTGAAACTACCAGGCAGATAAGCTGCAAACATGAAAGCGCGCAGTTCGGGACGGTGAGCAGAGCTACACTGCACCAGCATTGAAAGTTTTTCTGTTCTTTATTGGACACCAATGCAGTAGTTATAATAACCGTTATTGTGCAAAACATACTAATACTTTATTGTCGAGACGGGAAAGCCTTTATATTGTTACTCTGCTGTGGAATTGCTTATGAAATGGTATTCGAAGAGGCCGTACTATGCGTATCTGTTGGGTGGATAGGAGGAACAGTCGTCAACTGGAAAGGGTGTGATGTGTGGATTGCATGTGCTAGAGAAGCTGTTTTTCAGAATCGTGGCTGCCAACGCGACAATTGTCGGTTCATACACGCGCATCGCGATGACGTAGAACGTTATAAGTCGACTGGTGAGGTGACCTTGAATCTGGCGCGTGCTATTGCTGCGGTGCATACAGGCGATACGATCAACGGAATTCCGTTCTGCAAAGAATTTCAGACAGGCATTTGCTCACGCGGTTCGTCGCGATGTCGCTATTGGCACGTTAACGTTGAGGAAGAGCGCGACCGAAGACGGCGTCACCAGCGTGGCCTCCCGTTAGGGCCGGGGCATTTGCGCGCGCCTGGTGCTGGCGCCGTACCGGCTCTTCCGCCACCGTATGGATTTTCGTCGCCTTATGGCGCTGGCGCGGCGCCTAGGCGTCCGATTCCTTACGGTGGTGGTGGCGAAGCCTACGATGCGATGATTGCGGCTGCAGGCGCTAAGCGCGCGCGTTACGAAGCGGCTGACGCGGCAAACCAGGACTATGCGCGTGAGCTGGAGCGTAAGAATGCGGAGTTGGCTAAAGAGAATGAGGGCTTGAAGCGTGAGCTGCAGCGCGAGCGCGAACGCTATGAGGATTTGTACGCATTGTTTCGACAGCGAGGCACCGCCGCGGCGCCGGCACCTGTACCAGGACCTGAGCCGGTCTCTAGTGGCGGTGCGTATGGCAGCGCAAGTTATGGTGCACCGGCGGGAGCCGCAGGCGCCAATCCGGGCGCGTACTACCCACCATCGGTGCAAACGAACTGGACAAGCGCTGCGTCGCGGTCGCACTGGACTCAGTGAATTTGGCGATTGGCGTTCCCACTTTGTGTATTGTGTTTAAGTTGTTTGTTGGTGATCTTGTTAAGCTGGGGTTTCCTCAGCACATAACCACAGCTAGGGCGAATCCAAGCAGAGGGTTGAATTAGAAACAAGTTGAAGCGTTTTAAGAAAAGCGAGGGAGGCGGGGTTTAAGCGGCGCGTTGACTTTCGAAGTTTCTCTTGTGATTTGCTTGGTTGTAAGTTTCGAAGCTGGGATGGACGAACACTGCGCGCTACTGCTTGGAAAATTCTCATCCGAGCTTCCATGAAACGATCGCGTCAAACATTAAGATGCAACCGTGCGTATATGAAGCAACGTTAATTTGGTCTTGATTTTTACCAGGAGCGTTATCTTGTGGGCTGACTGCGCTTTGTCTTGACTAGTTGGAAGGGAAAGGAGATGAGGAGGAAGGAGAAAGATTGCGTTAAGTCTTCACCGTGTGCGGCACATTTTTAGACGTGCGCCCCAATTTGTGGTTTTGGTGATAGCAGTAACTGCTCGCTGCGTGAAGCGTTTTGGTGTTCTTGTTTGATCTTTTCTTATTATCTTAACGTCGTAGGGAGCGGTTTCGATCAACGCTCCGATGTTCCAGCGCTAAGCTGAACAATGCGCGGCGTTCAGTAGTTATCCGGAATTTTGTTTACTTGAATTTGACGTCTCGTTTTGTTATTTTAGAACGCTGAGTTGTTGTTGTGTTGGGCGCATTGGAATATGATCTCGGTCGGCTGGTCCTATCGCCGAACTGCCGTACTTTAATGTGCAGGCCCATTTATTGCTCGCTTCTTGTAATGCGTTCGTTCACATCCATTTCGACAGGGAACATTCGCGAATTTTGTATTTGAGATGCGATGCGTATCGACTAAGGCATCTGATTGTTGAGGTAGAAGCGGAGAATGCACCTTCTGAGTCCTCTCATGCGCTCGAGTTTCGTTTCGCAGTCTTATGTGTTTTGTCGTATAAAGTTTTTTGGTTTATGCTGTAGCGCGCGATTGCGCCGAAACTGTTATGTGCTGATACTGAATTGTGGCGTGGGATCCTGCGAGCGCTGGCGGAAGCTTCAGTGCCAGCGAGATTGGCTTTGCCGGATTGACTTCAAAGATTGCAAGCCTGAAGCAGTTTTCATAGAAAATAGAATCTCCCGCATATGCGTGAATGCATAGTTTTATGTCAGGTGCTTGGCAGTCTGCTCCTTCTGAAAGCAGCGAGCGTGCAAAAAACGAAATTTACGTGTGAATCGAATAGCGGGGACTGCAGAAAAGAAGCGAACGATAGTGCACTCCTGCCATTTGATATTCCAGTCGCGAGTACGAACAAGCAAAACGTCTTGGCATTGGTGCTATGCTGAAATGCATTTTACAATGCGCAGTAAATGGCTATGCAAAAGGTGAGAAGGCGGGGTTGGCTGGTGAATGGTAAGTGAGCATGTTTAGTCTATGCTTTCCGCTCAAGAAGGTATTTTTTAAATCTCAGTCATGACTTCAAAGTTTGGACCGAAATATCTGAACGGCATTTCAGAGTAGAGCTATTTTACCCTATGGTCAGCACCAGTTTAGACTTTGAGAAAACGTTAGCAGTGAGCGGAATATGTTAAACAGAAAGGTTAGTGTGGAATTGATGATATTCGCAACATTTTCTAACTCCTCGTGGATTCCGTGTGGTGAGCTTAGAGAACTCGACGAGGGCTTAAGCTGCAGAAATTCGTTTCATACCAATTCTTGGTGATCGGTCGTCCATCCGATTCTTTGTTGTGGGCGCTGCTGGTGGTAAGTACCGAAAACGCTTCCAGTTGCAAGTGGTTTTGAAATTTAATGATGCGTTTTGCTTGGTAACAGTTCAGCGTTCACGTAAGGCGTTGACGGTTCAGGGGACAATTGAAATACCTTGTATGGCTGTGCATTGGCTTACCGATCGTTGTGTGAAGAACGCGAAGGATTCGGTACTCGATGGAACTGGGACGGTCGGTGTTGGGTTATATGAGCAAAACGGTTTGTTAAGGGGAGGGAGGGAAAAAAAGGAGAGGAGAGTGACTAGTGTGAATTAATTCGTTGGTGGCATGCGCCGTTTTGATTGCCGTTTGGGTCCGCACACAGATTTTTTAGCCGACGACATTGAAATTTAGAGTTCAAGCGAAATAACAGTGTTTAAGGTTGTCTCTAGTCGTTCTAATAATGTGAATTATTTGTTTTTGTTGAGGGAGTCTTTCATGCTTCAGCTGTATTTTAACATCGCCTCGCTAATAACACGACGATCCCAATTTGTGGTTTTGGTGATAGCAGTAACTGCTCGCTGCGTGAAGCGTTTTGGTGTTCTTGTTTGATCTTTTCTTATTATCTTAACGTCGTAGGGAGCGGTTTCGATCAACGCTCCGATGTTCCAGCGCTAAGCTGAACAATGCGCGGCGTTCAGTAGTTATCCGGAATTTTGTTTACTTGAATTTGACGTCTCGTTTTGTTATTTTAGAACGCTGAGTTGTTGTTGTGTTGGGCGCATTGGAATATGATCTCGGTCGGCTGGTCCTATCGCCGAACTGCCGTACTTTAATGTGCAGGCCCATTTATTGCTCGCTTCTTGTAATGCGTTCGTTCACATCCATTTCGACAGGGAACATTCGCGAATTTTGTATTTGAGATGCGATGCGTATCGACTAAGGCATCTGATTGTTGAGGTAGAAGCGGAGAATGCACCTTCTGAGTCCTCTCATGCGCTCGAGTTTCGTTTCGCAGTCTTATGTGTTTTGTCGTATAAAGTTTTTTGGTTTATGCTGTAGCGCGCGATTGCGCCGAAACTGTTATGTGCTGATACTGAATTGTGGCGTGGGATCCTGCGAGCGCTGGCGGAAGCTTCAGTGCCAGCGAGATTGGCTTTGCCGGATTGACTTCAAAGATTGCAAGCCTGAAGCAGTTTTCATAGAAAATAGAATCTCCCGCATATGCGTGAATGCATAGTTTTATGTCAGGTGCTTGGCAGTCTGCTCCTTCTGAAAGCAGCGAGCGTGCAAAAAACGAAATTTACGTGTGAATCGAATAGCGGGGACTGCAGAAAAGAAGCGAACGATAGTGCACTCCTGCCATTTGATATTCCAGTCGCGAGTACGAACAAGCAAAACGTCTTGGCATTGGTGCTATGCTGAAATGCATTTTACAATGCGCAGTAAATGGCTATGCAAAAGGTGAGAAGGCGGGGTTGGCTGGTGAATGGTAAGTGAGCATGTTTAGTCTATGCTTTCCGCTCAAGAAGGTATTTTTTAAATCTCAGTCATGACTTCAAAGTTTGGACCGAAATATCTGAACTTCAGATCAGAGTAGAGCTATTTTACCCTATGGTCAGCACCAGTTTAGACTTTGAGAAAACGTTAGCAGTGAGCGGAATATGTTAAAAGGTTAGTGTAGTGTGGAATTGATGATATTCGCAACATTTTCTAACTCCTCGTGGATTCCGTGTGGTGAGCTTAGAGAACTCGACGAGGGCTTAAGCTGCAGAAATTCGTTTCATACCAATTCT
This sequence comes from Toxocara canis, assembly GCA_000803305.1. NCBI lineage: Eukaryota > Metazoa > Nematoda > Chromadorea > Rhabditida > Toxocaridae > Toxocara > Toxocara canis. The sequence goes on along the minus strand of JPKZ01002980.1, from coordinate 251,789 downwards.
TGGTGATCGGTCGTCCATCCGATTCTTTGTTGTGGGCGCTGCTGGTGGTAAGTACCGAAAACGCTTCCAGTTGCAAGTGGTTTTGAAATTTAATGTTTTGCTTTGCTTGGTAACAGTTCAGCGTTCACGTAAGGCGTTGACGGTTCAGGGGACAATTGAAATACCTTGTATGGCTGTGCATTGCCGATCGTTGCGTTGTGTGAAGAACGCGAAGGATTCGGTACTCGATGGAACTGGGACGGTCGGTGTTGGGTTATATGAGCAAAACGGTTTGTTAAGGGGAGGGAGGGAAAAAAAGGAGAGGAGAGTGACTAGTGTGAATTAATTCGTTGGTGGCATGCGCCGTTTTGATTGCCGTTTGGGTCCGCACACAGATTTTTTAGCCGACGACATTGAAATTTAGAGTTCAAGCGAAATAACAGTGTTTAAGGTTGTCTCTAGTCGTTCTAATAATGTGAATTATTTGTTTTTGTTGAGGGAGTCTTTCATGCTTCAGCTGTATTTTAACATCGCCTCGCTAATAACACGACGATCGTACGTGCAAGGGATATCGATTTTTCGTTTCCAGTATCTTTCAGTATATTACGGAATGAAAGATTTTAGAGAGTTAATTGGGGCAGTGCTGGAAACTTACAGCCTTGCTCAATTTTCTTGATGTATGCGTTTTTTCTCAGTTTTTAGTCCCTTACAAATTCGTAACCATTGAATGCAAATTCGTGTTCTTAAAATTAACAGTTGACACGGTTGGGCACTGGTGGGCGATATGGGAGACATTTTCTTTCGTTTGTGCGGAATCATGCTAATTTTTGAGATACTCAGAGGGCAGGTCGAGGGGAGAAGCATCTGAAGTGCTAATATTTTTGTCTAAGAATTTGTGTATCGGTTTGGACCTAAACGGGACTAATTATTGCGCGCGCCGCTGAATATTTCCAAATCCATGTTACCCTAAACCCCATCTGCTTAATGTAACAGCTGCAGCGATTTCAGAGATCATGGTGACAGCAGTCTAATGACGACGCCTAATTTCTGTCATCGTTGTGCAGCAGTTCTTAACACTACGGGAGTAGCGCTGACAGCTTTCTTTCAATAATGCAGTTGCTGACTCAGCGGAGCGTTCGCTAAATAGTAGATGATATCGCGTAGATGTTGCCGACCCTATGTTGGCAGTGATGCATGCTCATTCTTGCACTGCTATGCAGTTGTTGCGAGGCGAACTTGCATGTTTTGTATACGAATAGACTGCTTTGTGAAGATGAGGCTTTTGCATAAGTAAGTTGTCCCCAGAAGTGACTGCAATATGGTGATGGGATTATCGAAGTCTGTTTTGGTGTACCTACGCGAACATGCTGTCCATCTTGAGCAGTTTTTTGCATATGTTAGGTCACAAGATTTCGCATGAGTCTGTGGACCCCAAAGTTTTTGTGTCTGGTTTCAGTGATATCGTTTGGTGCAGGGAGTCGACGTTCCATTTTATGTGCGAGCTGTAATTTGCAGTTTTTCCCAATTTTTTTAAAAAACATTTCTCATATAAGCGTAGTTTTAAGTACGCATAACAATTTGAGGGTATGCGCCAAATTCATCTGTCCAAATGAGCGTCGTGTGATTGCGGCTGCATTTACAAGAAAAAGAAAAAAAATTTAACAGCTCAGCAACAATCGGTGCGGTCTTTTTTCAATCGGCGAGTTTCTTATTGGTGTTAGCATTGGGAAGCATGTTTGTACGAAGTGAACTGTCTGCGGCGAAACAAAAGTGTAGAGGGCGATTCGACGATACCCTTTGTTAAATAGGCTAATACATATCAGAATTCTTATCTTTTTCCATGGTTTCCAAACATTATTATAGGCTTTCTCGTCGCGCATCCGTCTCCTCTTGTTTAGAATATTGCCCGTGGTCATGTGGAGAACATACGGGATCTAGAAAACGTAGGGCGGATGGTAGTTTTTGTGACATCGGAGGTTCGCTAATCATTCTCGGCTGTGATAAAAATCTGAAAGTGATAGTATCTACTCTCTTAGACAGCCGGAAAACGATTACCGTTAACTAAGTCAAAAACAGTGAGGAGGGATTGATTTGAGGTTAACTGCGAATGGGGCTTGAAAAGTGGGGGTGATGACTTGCTTCAGCAGGCTGGTTTTTTTTGCTGCAGTTCAGTCGGAGAGCAGAACGTTTGATTAGTTCAAACGAGCTTTGCATTCTCTTTTTGGTAAATGAATACATAACGCAAAGTGCGGTTACCGATGCGTTGCGTTTGGCTTTTTTTTTTTAAAGCAGCTACTTTTATCTTAGTGAAACCCGCTGCAAAAATTGGCATAGTGAGAAGCGGAGGCGCGCGACCGGAGCCACCGATGGGCTTGACTTGGGCGCTTTTTGGAACTGAAACGAAACTTATCTGAAAGTTTTTACTTTTTATCGTTTTCCTAGTCGCTGGCCTTGCATTCTCTGATACAATTCATATCATTTTCTCAACTTGCGAAACAGTTGCGGGTGCTAGAATGCGATGGAAAATTGGCTCTCTATGGTTATTTGCAACGGAAGTATGAGGAAAATTTCTGAGACATGTTTGTAAAAGATTGGTCGGCATGAGCTACCAAAGCTTAGGCACGACTTAGACTTTGGTAACTCTGTCGATTAGATCAGTTAGCGCCACAAGCTTCCCGCAAATATGCAGAAGATATATCCCAACTGACTCGACTACTCACTCAAATTTCCATTCCCATTGCACACTGACTTTTAGTGAGACGCAAGCGTTTGTAAAATGCAGTGAATTTTCACCCCCTCTAAGGAGCTAAAACTTCGCTCGACTTAATCAGTTGTTTAGAAATGGATTTCAGAGGCGATGTCAACGTGTTGATTATGTCCACCGAATTCCATAACTCTAATTTCAGTCATTCTTGTGCTGAAACTATCGAACAAACAGACAGACAGACACACACAAACAAACGTGACTGAACAGGTCGTCGCCGTAATGCGCACTGTAAATGTCGATTTGCCAAATCGCGTAAACACGGATTCATTTCAGATGTTCATCATTGTTTTTGTAAGTCGTCGCACAACAGGTTGGTGCGCAGCGCACCACCGTTGCAGTGAACATTTTCGTAATCAAGTCGTTTCGAGGCGATTAAGGCTGGCTGATTCGCAGAAGGGAAGAGCGAGCAGAATACATGAAAGGACAGTAGCGGCGAAAGTGCTGAACTGCGAAAGCCTTTAGGGAATGTCGTGCAAGACTTTGCAAGTAAAAAATGTTGCTACGTCATAATATACGACAGCAAGTCGCATTTTGGATCGCCTTTCATGTATTTCTCTCAGCTCTCCGTTGCGAATCTGCACTAAGCCAGTCGAGTCGCTTTGGATCACACAAGGACGTCTCCCCGTAGGCCAGTTTTTCAAAATGTTTTGCGAGCCACAAAATTTTCTTACCATATATTCCATGTCATTATTGTTGCCAACATGGGCTTGTACTATTTAAATAACGCGCAAAAAAATACTTTAACGAACCACATTTGCTAAAGGTGCCGAAAATTTGAAGCTTTCGATCTTTCGTTAAAACTCCGAATTTTTCAATTTCCTGCGGTGCTTGCTTGTCAAACGATTGCGGTTCGCTTTGCAAAAGTTCTGAAATTCACGAGTACTGCTTGGGGAAAGGGTAGGGAGGCGAGTGGTCTGCTCACGTTTATCTCGAACAAAAGAATGTTCTGTCTGGGCGGTGGTGCGTTGCAATTGGCCGAGCTGGTATAGTGCGTAGTGTGATAGCGTGCGCATTACTTACTGCACTGACCAGATCCTTCACAGAGTCAGTGCGAATAGTAATTCTGTTTACCTGTGTTTTATTGTGGTTCGGCTGAGTTTTGCCTTCTGACTACTGCAGCTTGCACCTTTTCCTAGTCCGTCGAGCGCATATGACTAGGTTCTTGAATCGCGTGTTTACTATCTGTCACTGATGTCCATTTAAAGAAATTTACCTGGTCCAGCACCAGAGTAGACTTTTTGGACCCGACCCGTCATATATGCTTATTCTCCTCGTTTACTCGGCATAACTTACCCTGGTGTCGAGGAATTCATTAGCTTCGAATGAGGTATAGGGAGTGTCCATAGGGGTGTAGATTACACCTGCCAAATTTCGCAACTCATTTCAATGGTTGCTTAGTTCAAACTATGGGACACATGCAGGCGCACTTGTTACGTACAAACGCACAAAAATGATGTTCCCAAAATGCGCTTTCCAAACCCCACTTTTTCAGTACGCATAAAAATGCATTTCGCAAAGTTGGTGATTTATGTAGTGTGGGGCAGTGGGCACTTTCCTTCCTCCTCCCCTCCTACCAACCCCTCACACCCTATCTCTGCTCCTTTCTCTGATATCAGTGGTCCCCAGTAAAAAAATCTTCATTTTCGATGCCCATTAGACCAGTGCACAACTGATTGTACTTTTGAAGCTTTTGAAGTGTTGTCGTTTTGGGCGATCCTTACATTGAGACCGTGTACAGCTGATATAACAACGAATACGACTGTGAAGTGGTGGTGCGTGTGGCGACATCCGTCGGTGATCTTCGTTGCTTTTTACGGGGAATGATTTTTTGGCTGAAGACGGAAGCAAAACATTGGAAGAGAATTCCCCGTAGAGCTATTTTACGAGGAACTGTGCGAGCTTTATGCTTGGTGTGTTACGGCGGTTTCCTTAGGGAATTTACAAAGCGATATACGCACTCCGTTTATTGCTCTTCCAGGTAGGCGAATTTCTATATTCAGGTAAGCACTTTTTTTTCTCAACCGCCTTCAAACAAGTTGATATTGTCCTTGTGATACGGAATAAGCCACCTCCGCATGTGGGGAGCGACGTATCTTCGGTCAGTGCGCTGCTTCATGCGAAGGGCTTTTGAAAAAGTGATGGGATTGTTAGAAAGTCGTTCGATTTTGCCATTTACGGGGCTGCAGAGAACAGGCAGGTGTAAAATCAGTTAAAGAGAAGGGCAGTAAAAGGGAAGCTCCGATTTTTACGAAGAGGGATTTTTCCTATGTGAAGTGACTGGGGAGGGAAGAGATTGCTTTTCCTCCTTTTTTTGCCATCTCACGTTTCCGATTTGGGAAATCTAGGAATGTTTTCAACAAATCATTTCTACTGCAGTGGTTGTGAATGCATTGCTCTGTTATGAGAGTTTCGTGAAAAGTTACATATATGTTGAGGTTTGCTCTTATAAAAATTCTTCTTTCGAGTGTGTGACGAAATTGCACATGGCGTCATCGTTTCGCAGCTTTCTACATTTCAGTAATGGCAGAGTACATACAGTTATCGTGCTGGCGATTCGCTTTTCATCCTTTCGCGCCATCTTCCCACTCTTTTACCCTTTCCTCCTCCCGAACGGAACCGTCGAATTCGTTTTACTGCCTACCATTAGTGACCAAATTTACTAGAAATCTGATCTGGTGAAAGAAATCTAACTGCGGATAGAGCTAAGAATTTGCTAGCTTTCGTCATAAGCGGCAGCTAATATAATCCTTATCTTCCTCATTAGATTATTGCATTGCCACAAGTAAAAGTTGTGGAATTATGAAGTCCACAGCTTTGAAGAGGAAAAAGTTTGTTTTAGATGAGAGCTCCGTCGATAGGATGATGGAGGGGATGGAAATAAGGGATAACAGCTGTTTTTTTCAGTTTTTGCTGAACGAGTACATACAGTTATCGTGCTGGCGATTCGCTTTTCATCCTTTCGCGCCATCTTCCCACTCTTTTACCCTTTCCTCCTCCCGAACGGAACCGTCGAATTCGTTTTACTGCCTACCATTAGTGACCAAATTTACTAGAAATCTGATCTGGTGAAAGAAATCTAACTGCGGATAGAGCTAAGAATTTGCTAGCTTTCGTCATAAGCGGCAGCTAATATAATCCTTATCTTCCTCATTAGATTATTGCATTGCCACAAGTAAAAGTTGTGGAATTATGAAGTCCACAGCTTTGAAGAGGAAAAAGTTTGTTTTAGATGAGAGCTCCGTCGATAGGATGATGGAGGGGATGGAAATAAGGGATAACAGCTGTTTTTTTCAGTTTTTGCTGAACGAGGATTTTTAGTATGCAAGTTCTTAGTATTCTACAGAACTCTGAGGGTGGAAAGCTCTTTTGAAAACTCGCCCATTCGTTCTCCATGATGAGGAAGAGAGGCCCAATCGAGGTTGTATGACGACCGTCCATTATGTAATCCTACGTTGGATTTGTCACATGCATGAAGGAAACAATCATCTCAATCGTGAAAAATGTAAATCTCGATTCGGCGCCAGAACGGGGATCGCTTATAATGAATTTGTAATGAACTTAGTATAGGCGTTTTAACACAGGTGCTGGTGCGACAGTGTCTTGCCCGGGATGTTGGATGTCAGAATAATAACTCTCACTTACGGGACACTCAAGGTATGGGAGTGCCCATCTGCAAGCTGGCGGAAAGTCTTTGTAATGTTAGTGCAAAACGGTAAGGCGTTTCTTCGCCATGAAAAAGGTCAAGTCGTTTTATACTAATGCGCTTTACAAAGGATATCACTTCGAACTTTGCACATACGTCTCTACACTTCACATCTTACGCATAGATGCTCACACGCGCTCTCAAGAGCTGCGCTTAGATCAGTTTATGATACACAACATGCAGAAACGTTAATGCCAGCCTCAGTTGTCGTGAGCATTAATACCAGCCTCAGCTTATAATGAGCAAGTGACATTTTGTCACTTTTAAGCATTTACAGTGTTAGAGTCAATTGCTAGTACCCAGCAAGAAGTCAACAAAAGTATCTTGAGATCGTTAGTTTCGTCACATTTTGTCGAATACAACGGGCCCTTCTTTGTTATCAAATTCGCCCTTCTGTTTGTCTTTTGCAAATGGTTGGTTGGTTCATTGAGATTGTTTTGTAAAATTCATCATGTCTGCGTGACTTCAGGAATTTTGGTGTTTTTTTTTTGGGATTTTTGTCAGCTATGGGGATGGTGGGTGGAGAGGATTTGTGCGAATTAGCGCAGAAGAGTGCTACCCTGGTGGAGTAACCATCCGTTTTCGTGGAGGGGAAACCGGGCATCTCAATTTTAGAAAGGATATTTTGTCATGGAAAGCTGCAGTTTTGTTGAACAATGTGAGCATAAGCCAGGAAATTATGCTAATGAAACTTGCACCGTATAGATGTAACGACTTGAAAATTATATTTCAAACGTCATGAGTCGGAAGTCGACCGCGAATGAAACAACGGACGCACAGCACGTAATTAATAAGTCCCATTCATTCCACAGGACTTCGATATGCACTATCTCCTACTTTCGAAACGGAGACAGCCGAAAGCACTCGGAAAAATTCGGCATTTAGAGCCGTTAAGGATGCGCTTATCGATGAGATTCAGAGAGTAGAAGCAGTAAGCGATGGCGGAACTTGTCATCACCCATACATCTGTCACTGCTGTGTCAGCCCGAGTCTCATCGTTTGACTCGTCTCTTCTCTCCATTATAGTACGAATTTTTCGGTTGCTTCAGGTTATCATATACATTACTGGATGGTGGGCAGTTGGACGGAACATTTCAGTCCATAGCACTTGTGAGCTAAAAGAGAATAACTGAATGCATTCGCATAGCTAAAGGTCGTTCAGTAATGGACAGACTCACAGCATCCAAACCGAAGGTTCTTCACCCCAAGATTTTCATTTAGAAACTGTGACCCCAGAAGTTCTTGTAAGTATTGGTGAGCGCGCATATATACTTCGAAAGCCGAAGCAAATGATAATCGCTGCCGACAGGCTGTTAATAAAGTATGGTCTTTATCGAAGTGCAGGTTTTTGGCGAATTCACTTCCAATACAACTTCCTAAACATTGGCGTTCCCCACTATTCGGCTTCCAAAAATTGATTGATCTATCCCGCTATGCTGAGTTGTTTTGCGAGACGTGAGCGAGCTTTTCTTGATTCATTTTGTGCATTTTTTGTCTACTGGAGCGTCCACTAATGTTTCATCGATCCCGTCAACGCTTTTCTTCCTTCTAGGCTTGTTTCCGACATGACAAGACAAAATTATGGTTAGAAGTACGCATGGTTGATGGGATCTCGCCTGGATTAACGAAATATCCGTATTCGGATGAAATCGGAAACATAAAACTTGCTTCGCGATACGGCTACGTGAAGACAGTCATTGTGAGGTGAAACATGCGTGAAAGGCGTCGAAAAAAAAACGTAAAGTTCGGCACCATGATTTTAACTGCCAAATGGTCATGCTGCTCATGACGACATCAGAAGAGGCGCCAAATTGCCACTAGCTGTACATCTCCTGTTCCAGCGGAAAACGGTGCCATAGAGAGCGAGATTTTCGACAGAGAGGTAGTAACCTCTTTCGTAGAGCAATCCACGCTTTTGTGGGGCAGTATCGGAGAGCCATCCCCTGTTCTCATCCTTAGTTTTTGTTAAGTTTAGAGAGAGCCATTTTTATGTCATCATTTTCGAATATTTGGGTCTGAGTGGTGACACAGTGCTCTGTCGGCTCAAGTTATTAATGTGGGGAAGGCAGCGTTTTCCTCTCGCAAAAATTTATAGAGTGGGAATCTCATTTCAGTCATGATTTACTCATGAAGTTTATAGCATTTTGCATCGTGAATGCATTTCCAAATACACGTATTTTAGGGTCGTCGTTTCGATCTTAGGTTGAACTAAGACCCGAACACGAAGAAAAGCGTTGGGTAACTTTAAACTGTGCATGCAAGTTGTTAATTGGTTTGCAAGGAGGGTCTTGTTCGTTTAAGTCCTATGCCGGATGCGAGGTGCCTCTGTTTGATGCGCTATTATCCCAAGAAGGATGCTGAGCCTAAGCCGGGGTGGGATGGGGGGCAGGGGGGATGCGAGCCGTCTTTATTTTGAGACCATCGAGTTTCATGCGTTCAGATCGGGTATTTGCTTATCTATTTTTAGTTGTTGGTGTTTTTTGTTTTGGTTTTACCGTACTTGACCGGATCTTCTAAGGTCCTTGTAACTTTTGCAGAATTTTGGCAGCAGTAAGCGACTGGGGGACACTAAAAGAAGAATAACCCAAACATAACCTGTTTTAAAGGAAGGTTATTGCCGAAGGGACAATCAGATATGTGGATACATGCAACTCGACACAAGTTTTTCTGTTGTGCTAAAAGAACGGACACCAAAAAGAAAACATCCCAGCGAACTTGTTAAATTGCACATGTACAAGACTGATGGTTGATGATGTAGCACAATTTTTTTTCTGGTTTCCCTTGGATAAGCAATAAATACGTTTAGAACAAGGACTGGAGGAAAATACTGATTGCATCCAACACGTCATTTATTTTTTCGCTTATAAAGTAACCGGTCCAGGTGCATACAACTTGCCGTGCAGAAGAATCGTGTATTGTTGTGGTGCGTGGAGCGCACAGTTGCTTTCCTCTCATGTTTTGCTTTATGGATGTTTTTTTTTTTTCGTTTTGTGCTCATGGTAAAGTTTCTCGTTAGATTGACCACTGTTCATATCGAATGTAAGGTAGAATTGAAAAGTTCGTTCATTCCATGTCTGCAGGCAAGGTGATGATTGATCAAATTGAAGCTAACGATCATCCCGCTCTGGTCAAATCGTTTTCCGAAGAAGTCTATCAGTCAAAAATCGCTCGTTGCTGAATGTCATTATGTGATATTTCACTTGCGTTTTCGATCAGCCTTGTAAAGTTAATCAAATGTGAATAAGCAACTGTTTGCCAGCTACCCTCAAAAATAAAGCATAGAGCGGAAACTACCGAAATAGACGACAGTGAAATAGCTGATTCTTTGCCAGTATTTTGCGACAGTTCAGCTCAGCAATGTTTTATAGGAAATGCTTAATTTATCGCTGTCCGCCTTATTGTTGGTCGTCTTGTTGTTTACGTCATCAACGTAAGTTGAAGTTTTCTTTTCTAATGATTGCGAAGTTTTTGCCCCATGTTCATAGTTTTAAACGAGAATGTTTCTTGGGGAGAAATAGATGTATATTTTGGAGGTGATCCAATGGCTATAACGATTTCTGTTGCAAATTTAATTGATTATGATAAAATGTCTCGCGCACTTTTACGCAACCAATATTGAAAATTGACAACCATTTCATTCGAATCTTATAAATCGAATCGTACTTTTATTCAGTTTTAACGCAGTTGAGGTGCTGCATTCATTCAGATCAATGAAACATATTGATGGAATAGTTTGATTGTTGGGGTTGATCATTTGCAGAAGAAGAAATATTAGATGTCTAGAGGGCATGTGCAAAATGCTTTTCATAACCATAAGAGCATCAGTGCTTTCTGAACGCTCAATTACTGCATTCTTAATGAGTGCTCATTTCAGCTGCGGCTCTTCGAGCCTTTCTGCGGTAGATGTAGCACAAGCAGATTTTGCGATTTCGCTTCTACGAAGCAGTAGCGACGAACGCACATCGACAGTAATGTCACCGTTTTCTGTCGCTATGGCTCTCGCACTGCCTTATATTGGAGCCAACGGCACGACATACAATCAAATGAAGCAACTTTTAGCGCGAAGTATTTCATGCTGATCAATATTTTCCAGTTTGAAAATCGTTTCTTCTTGATTAAGAACAACAGAGGGGCCGAAAGTCGCGTATAAGCCAGAATGTTGACATNAAGGGGAGGGAGGGGAGTAGAAGTGGAAACCGCACGATATCCTCAAAAATATGATAACTGTGTATCGCTTGACAAATGCAGGTATGATCGGATTCTGTAGGTTCCTTGCCATATGTCCACTGTTGCTCGTTGCGAAGCGAAAGATGCGAACAATACTAATCAATTGGGATCTATATGCAACGAAACGAAACAGCCCCTGTTGTCAGCATTAAAGTTTTCGTAAACGGCACTGCCGTTCTACTAAAGACTGAAACGTATTATACGAGCTTGAAGTGAAAGAATCGATTCTATACAGCAATTTTTCTCATAAATATCGCAAAAATAAGAGACGTTTGAAATGTAAGGCTTAGTCCTGAAGGATTGGAAACAATGGAAGGATGTCCATTAGTTTAAGAATTTTAGAACGGGTATCGTTTTACACTTTGGTTGAGCGAAGTCATTCATAGAGGTTCTTCCCACAGAAGATTAGCACGGTAGGCGAAAGTGATCTAACTGAAGTACGCGCTTTTGAATTTCTGTTTTGAAGTTGTACGCAAGACCGAGATGCAAATTTTTTAATAAGAGCGGCCGAATATGTTTACCAACATTACCATTTCGCAGGCGCATATTTGGTAGGAATGAAATACGATCGTTAACAGTTATGACCGTATAATGTATCGAGTGGGGGTGGCACAGTACTTTTATGTTAACGTTTCAGTTCTTTGAGTCATTAACATAGGTCAAAGGTTTTGCCAAAATACTGTGAACATGCTTTTACTTCCAGTGGAAGGGAAGTTCCATTCACTCTAATTTGAAATCGGTTATAAGTAACCTCTTGCTTACTAAGTGGTTCGGCAGCAGACAGAAGGCCATACAATGAAAGTAAAACTATGGTCCTGCTATAAATAGTTGGCATGCTCATTTGGCTATTACAGATGCATCAGATACCGCAATAGAGGACTACTTTGGCTCATCCGTTAATGAACTCTCCGAACACAATTTCGAATTCATATATGCGAACAAGCTATACGTAAAAAGCGGTCTTATGATTCGTGCTCGTTTCATGGACGCCGTTCGTGCTAAATACTTTGGCAATATACAGCAAGTCGACTTCGGTCAGCCCGAAACGCTTGCAAAAGTTAGTTGTTCTTTTCTTGACTTGCGGCATTTGCAAAACAAAGGTCATTCTTTCAGTGGTGAGCATCACGCATCATGAAAATCTGTATATTGTAGCACTCGAAACAATCGGCATTATATGATCATACTATGTTTTTTCTCTAATTTCCTACTTTATACGATGAGCTGCCCTCACATGTTTCATATGGATATCGCTAAAATATTTGTCGAAAGTGCTTTGAAAACCTGTAAAGCGCCTAATTAAACCTTGGGCTTTAAAGTATAAATTGAAGAGTGTAGCCTAACACCTTCTAGTTGACTTTCTGGTTGCGTGTTACTTAACGACGTAACAAAACTGTAAAAGAAGACATTGCTTTATAAGGGAAGTTACAACTCATTGTTCCTCTTGAGATACAAATATTTTTTTGTCGCACAAACATATCCGAGAAACGAAACAACACAAACTATGGGTTCGAGAAAAAAGAAAAGACTGATATGCTTATAAAAGCATGAGTAAACCAAAAGGAACTAAGAACAAAAAGCATAGGTGGTTGGCGGAAAGACTTCTACGTGGCAAACGTCATCGTAACAGAGGTTGGCGAATGAAACTTTTCGAAGACACCAAAAGAGGGCAGAGACATTATTGGTTATTGCAGTATTTGGTGGCAACAAACTAAAAAGAATCTGTAATTTTACTGAGGAAATGTCGCTGGTTGCTAAACAAATCTTCACGCAGTTTCAAATGGTGGTTCAAATGTGTCTCATCTATTATCAAATTCCATGATATGCTTATTAATACTTTTAACCAGCTATGCAGCGAAGTGAAAACTTCATCTTTATGGTTTGACCGTTTAACAGCAACGATCGATCGGAGTAGGTTACAAGGTCCCGTTGCGGAAGAGGTTCCTATTTGCAAACCACCTTTGATAATTTTCTAAGAGAGTCACCGACCTCATGTCAATGGAGCTTCGCACGACGGCGTTTTATCCAGGAACAAAGCTGATACCATCAGAATTCCCTTCTTCCTTGACGTTGAGCCATTACCGATTCTCTTTCGTAATGCATGTGCATGATGTAATATTTGTTATGGTACTTGCCGCAGAAGCAGTACTTCCAATGAAATTTCGAAACGGGAAATTCTTGGAAAAAATAATGCCAAGGCAGCGGACAGATAGGCTTTAATTCTGTATCAGCGGATTCAGACAGGAAGTCGTGGAATCCAGTGTGCATCACTTCAACTTTAGTTGTTGCACTTGAATATGACCGTTTCTAGGGCCAAGAAGCAAGAGCTGAAGAAAATCGTGAAAGCGAAAACTGTTATTTTTTTGTGAAGATGGAATATTTTTGTGACTTCACATAACAAGTGCTCTAATTAACAAACATTCATTAGTTTCAATCACACAAGAACATAGCGAAAAAGAGAGTGGATAAAGCTATCATAGCGAAACATCTGTGCTAGAAAGTTAAGAAATAATTTAAAAATTTCTTACGAATTACTTCCTGTAATGTTTCTGAGATGTTACATTTTTTGGGAGCTGGAGGTGAGCTTTCATAGAACAGAGAGGACAACTGCGAAAATAACTACGTTATTTGATAAGATGTAGCCGTGAAAAGTGCCTTCTTCGATTATGCAGAGAAGGAAATAATGTCATAGCAGTTGATCTTGACGGCGTTTACGCGAAGTGACGTTTTTTATTTCAACGTCAAGGTGCTGTCATTCGGCTCTTTAAATGGGAAACTGGCATAACAAAGTGAAAGCCTATTGCGAAGCAGAAGACGTGTATTCTTTTGTGAGCGCTTCAGTCGCCATTTCTAAAATATGCCGCTCCACGTGATGCAGTCAAGTTGAGAGAACCGTTATGTATTTAAGAGTTATACTTATATTATAGCTTGTGTGAAATTTGCCTTTTTTTCAAATTTGATTACTTTTTTCTATTTTGGCCTCAGATGCAAAGCCAAATTTTTGAGCTTGCAGGAAGTAAACGATTGGGTCGAGCAAAAGACACATGCGAAGATATGCAGTCTTGTTAGTGCAAAGATGTTTAGCAAAGGTTCATTGATGGTTATCGTAAATGCAGTGTATTTCAAAGCAAAATGGAAAAATGCTTTCTTGGAAGAGGATACGCAGAAAAGAATTTTCCATGAAAATGAGAATCGACAAAGAGAGGTAATGGTTGTTTCTTGTTGAAAAGTAATAGAACTTGATTAAGCGGGTATGCGAGAATGACATTCTACCACTAATATCGAAAACGTATTTCTGTCACTACTGGGAACTGCAAAATGTGTGGTTTTTTTTGCAGTGTATAACTGTCTTCGATTAATGAGGTTCTTGAAACAAAAAGAAAAAGACGTCGAACAATGGTCGTTCACATTGACTCCTATTTCATATGCGGAAAGATTTATTGGCCATAAACAGTTCCATTTCCATTACGCATTTAGGTTGATATGATGATAAAGAATGGTGGATTTGCATATTTTGAAGACAACGAAATTCAATTAATCGGATTAGCTTACGGTGGCGGCGAAGCGATAATGTATGCATTCCTTCCGAAACAAAAATTCGAATTGGCAATGTTCGAGCAATCACTTCACGGTACGCATCTTCTTGAATTGATACACAACTGTTCGTCGAGGGTCGCCCATGTAAGTCGCATTCTCATATATACATTAGCTGTATACGTTTCGTCTGTTTGTCTGCAATGAAATGTTTGAAATTCTTTGAGTAAATGAGCGCAAAAAGAAAGCACTGCACACTTGTGGTTATTCATCTTTCTTATCACATCCGGATTTGCAGTGCCAAACCGAATATAAATATAATGTTAAGTCTTTAATGAAAGTTGATACCGTGGAAGACATTATTGTTTCACAGACGTATGCAATAAATCAGATGGTTAGTGCTGCGAACCTTGAAATTCGTCGAATGGAGTGACAAATGTAGAAAAGTTTGCGTTGACGTTTCAGCTCACTGAGCCGTAATCATAGCAAAGACCACAAACTTCGGTAATTAAACCTTCTATTTTCGAATATTTGAGCTCTGTGGTTCAATAAACTGAAACATCAGCATAAACTCTTCTACAGCTGTCAATCCATCCGACCCATTTCAAAGTTCTGAACACTAACTATTTGGTTTATCGCACATATACATGTTTTTAATGAGATTCAAGATTTTGCTCTCAAACGCATATAAATGAGACTTTAAACGTGACTAAGAAATCTCTGAAAGTAAAAACTACAATGCTTTGGCTTGTTTTTGTGGCACTAAAGGCCCGCGTAATAAATCAAAAATGACTAAGTAAAGATGCCACAAGCGCTGTTTAGAAACGAAAATCTCCATTTTGCAATTTTCCATCGTGTCGCACAACAGTGACTCACGGTTTATAGTCAGGAGTATTAGGGCTAGTGAAGATTTGATGGAAATAACTGCATCTCTTTTGCGTTTTATTATGAAGGTCTCCAAAGTGCTTTAATCAGAGTCTACTAAGCCATATTTAGCAAATGCTGAAGCACTTTTATGAGCAAATTATGACAAGTTATGCGCTGACGCAAAATAATACTTCGCATCGAGTTGCACATCGAGCAGTTTCAATCGAGATCATCGATGCAGTTAGACTGACTTTCTCAAAGGAAGAATGTTAAGGTGGAGTTGCCGAAGTTCAGAGTTGAAGCCGAGTTCGAGTTGTCGAATGCTCTTCAACAAATGGGATTGAAAGATGCGTTTACGAATGCTGCCGACTTCTCCGGAATTACTGCTTCAAAGCTGTTCATTTCGAAAGTGGTCCACAAAACCTTTATAAAGGTGCGCCAGTTTTGTTGAGTTTTGTTCTTCATTCTTCGGCATCATGTAGGAGTAGTAGAGCTCGACCGTTGTGACTGAAAGAACAGCGTGAAAAGCTATGAAATAAAGCTACCTGTTTTTTTTTACGCGGACCGCAGGTTATCGCAAGGCAAGAAACATAGTTGGAACACCTTTTAAGCAAATGGCATAACTTGCAAACTAGGGTTGCAAGAAAACTGCTGGACCGATTAAACGGAGCTACTCTGCACAAAGTGCCCGAATTTTTATTTCGTTCAGTTCAGCTACGTCTTGGAGTTTAGAGGAGAATCTTACGAGCAGCGATGGCGGCTATGTTGTGTTTCCTTTATGGAATTTCTGATATGTGCTTTATTGTTGCGCGTGCTTCGTTCCTTGTTTTGAACTGGAATGCGCTAAAGATTGGGGAAAGCATAGAAAACAAGACAGCTATGCTGATAGTGTTCCATATCTATATTAGAAGCTGAACTGGCTGCATTTTATACGACATTTTTATTATTATTTTACAGTGTCTTTTCATATCATCAGACCACAAGAAGTTTTGAACGGACCATTTGATGTCTAGATTAACAAACATTCTAATCAGGTATATTGTTGAGTTTACGTACTTGATTGCAACCTGAATTAGTGAGTGGTTTGTGCTATAATTTTCTATCAAATTTTCCTTTTTTTCCTTAATTTTTTTTTCCTTTTTCTTCTTCATTTCTCTCCTTACGCGCTATTTTTGGAGCGCTTAAGACCTTATGTCGAAATCAGATTGCAACTTGCGTCTAGCTCATTTATGCGCATCGTTGACAAGCTGAAAACTTTGTTGTAGGTAAACGAAAATGGAACAGAAGCGGCTGCGGGTACAGCACTGAGGCTATTCGGCGACAGGCTCCAAGCACCTCGCATAAACTTCATTGCTGACCACCCGTTCTTATTCGTCATTATGAAACGCGACAGAATCTTGTTTATCGGACGCTTTCGCTAAGTTTTCATTCAGCGGCAGAAAAAAAAAAATCGAAAACACAAGGCATGGGTTGTATGAAATACCTTACAAATGTACGCAGTAGAAACATGCGAACATTTTATAAATGCGGAACGCATATACAAATGAGGAACAGCTGGCAGTACGGAAGGAAACATGCTAAAATAGTGTGGCTTAACAGATACCATAAACGATTCCCGCAGTCGTACTTGACAAGAGAAATGTTGGCGCCGCTTCCCCAAAATTTTCACCTCGTTTTCGCAAAACCACCTATTTTTCCATGGAGAAATGCACATTTCGAACTGTCTTTAATGCATGATTTAAGTTCGAGGGAACACAACTCCAGGGCAATTATTCCTTGGCCTACCTTTTCCGCCTTATTATTTCCAGTGCGCCATAACTCATCTAAAAAGTTCATGATTTCATCGTTATTTTTTGGAAGTTTTCATAGCAGTGGATGTTATGACTGTCAGATCTCGTCGTACGAGCTTCTCTATTCCTGAATGACACACATGAATATATATTTGGGTTCAGGCATAGCTTAAGAACCATTTAATAGACTATCACTTTGCCCAAACTTGCTTGTTGACCTCACGAATATAGGTGCATCTTGTACGCATAGACGCTTAACAACAATCGATCGCTACTTGAGTTCCTCTCAAGCAAAATTTTGAACCTATAAGGCGCTATTAGTCGATGTTGGCACATCGTATTACAGTTCTTCTACAGAGTGGGGAACAACTGAGGAACTTGTTTGTACGACAGGGCGTCGTATGCGTCAGCCACATAATATGTATATTTGAAGCATGTCTTACTCGTATTATAGGCATGCCTCACGTTGTACTTTTTGCCTCCGTCGTTTATAAGACATGCCTTACGCTGTGGGTTTGCAATGGTTTTGATTGGATGAAATATGTTTAAAAAAAGTTTAATAATAAGTATTTAATACGTTTTCCTTTATTGTCAGGCTCTACCTGCTTCTCTTCATTTCCGCTTTTTTTTTGTGGGTAGGATAGATTCAAGCTCTATCTATAGAGTGGGAGGAGCTGAAGGTGCGCAATGCTATGGACTTAAAATTGGCTTGATTGCATACGCGGATCTTTTACGCGCTATTTTGAAGTCAGAAGAAACGTTCTTTGTTAATTTAGTAAGGTCTGCGACTCACATGAAATGTATAACAACGTGTACTCTCCATACAAAATTTTTTGGGACGATCTCCACATAGTTTTCTTCCACTCCTGTTCTCTTTCTTCTAACTGTATCGTCATTATGACAATAAATGCTTCTGCCAAAGCGCGGAGATGCGCTGGATTACTGTAGAATTGAATGGATTATAAGACATTTCGGACCACTGTAACTGCACTGATTCGCCCGTGATTCTTGATGTCGCCAAATGAAATTTGAAACTTTTCAGAACATACTAAATTTCTTCTCACTAATTTTCTTCAACCACTCATCTCACTAAATTTCTTCAACCACTCATCTCACTAAATTTCTTCAACCACTCATCTCCTCGATATTTTTTACTAAGTATAGATGACGAAAGAACTGCTAACTAATTACATATTTTGTGTAAAACCTGTGATCATGGAAAATCGTTCGAGTTCCCGTTTTAGCGTTCACGATCTTTCCTTACAAGTAAAAAAGAAGTATCAGCAAAAAAAAAGAATGCCAAGAAGACTGCAAAAAGGAAAGTCTCCTGTTTAGAAGTTCAATTTAATTTTTATTCGAAGCGGCAATTAAAATATGTCGTTAAAGGTAACGTCTTGGCTAATAAAACGTATCCATCGCACAAACCGATGTGCTGTTTGAATATTCGATTAGTGGCGCAAAATGGTAGTTGATCGTGCGAAGTGAGCGTTTGCCTTTTGCCTTTCTCTACAGAGATGCCTCATTGGTGCACTCATCTACGATCTCATGTTTCCTTTTGGTGTTCAGGTGCTATGGTCAGCGAATACCAGCCACTTGAACACTTTTTTTTTCATTACCTGACCTACTACAGTTAATTCATACGGATGTATCCTACAACGATGTAAATTAAATGCAGCCGGGCGTTCGACCTGTCGGCTGGAAAAGGGGACTGCCGTCACATCCAATCCCTGAACGGTTAGGAGTTGAGCACCGCGGCAGCCACGTCACGCTTAACTTATTCTGACGAGCTTGCACCCGCATGATCGCGGGGCAGCAGTTGAGATGCGTTGCGGTTTCGCGTGCTTAAATTCGGCGGAGTTCGACATGGGGCATTTGTTCGTGTTCGCAGTAAGGGAGCAATGCAAGTAGCGAAACGTGTGGTTATCAATGCAGCTGACG
>JPKZ01002980.1:201409-222495 GCA_000803305.1 Toxocara canis | reverse complement strand
GTGTAAGTGGAATAGACGATGTTTACTGACGATCAAATTTTAACATAAAGAAAATTACACTTAATCTGTTTAATGCAGGATAGTGTATACAGTGGCTCAATTATGAGATTAAATCGACTAGAGTTCCATCAATATGATGTTTTTTAAAATAGGAGAAATTTGAGGAAGGGGCAACAATTTCGAGCAAATTTCATCCACATTATCAAACATCATTTTAAATACCAACGCGTTAAAGTCGTAGGCGTTCGCAGTTGCGGTGAAATTTTCGAATCAACGAGGCCCTTTTCAAGGTTACTTGACAATTCGGAACGCTTAACTGACTCTAGTTGCCGAGCATCTGAAATAGTTCAGTTCAACGCTAAACAGATTCGATAATAGCACTGAACCCCTGACAGTTCGATCAAGAGTTCCATCAATATGATGTTTTTTAAAATAGGAGAAATTTGAGGAAGGGGCAACAATTTCGAGCAAATTTCATCCACATTATCAAACATCATTTTAAATACCAACGCGTTAAAGTCGTAGGCGTTCGCAGTTGCGGTGAAATTTTCGAATCAACGAGGCCCTTTTCAAGGTTACTTGACAATTCGGAACGCTTAACTGACTCTAGTTGCCGAGCATCTGAAATAGTTCAGTTCAACGCTAAACAGATTCGATAATAGCACTGAACCCCTGACAGTTCGATCAACCAACGATGTTCGCACACTATCCAATCATCTAACAACCCTAATTTAAGTATCATTTTTGACGAGCCGAAACAACTTCCACCTATATTGAATTTTCCGCTATATTTTTTGGTGGCTTTTCAAAGTAGTTACTTTGTTAGCTATATAGGCTTCACGTTACATTGCAAAACGTTATATTCCTGAACACTGCAAAATATGCGCTATCTCTTTAAGGTTGTCTGCGTCGATGTGCTCGGTTTTGTTGGCAGTATCAGGTTCGCATTAGAGTTTGGAATGAGAATTCTTATGCAGTGGTAAAGGATATGTTGGTGCGTCATGTACAGCTCACATTTTAAAAAGTCGGTCAATTTTTTCACCGAATGGGTTGTTCTATCACGAAAGAAGCAAACTTGGAAAAATACGTGTTATTGTTTCACCACCTTTTTCACTGAGGTCCTAAGTGACATATCTTTCGGCATACTTTTGAGTACATTCTCTTTGTCTTTCTTCAAAAACTCATAACAAATTGCAAAACAAGTGGTAGAGCTTATTTTTATGCCAGAAATATGTGACATAAGCTTAGAGAAGTGTTCGAAAGAGACTTACTAAGAACCGTTGCTGTCCTTATTTTAATTATCGGCTTTTTTTCATCATTTTGATTCCATTCGACTGTCCCATAAACGTAGCAGCATCGAGCTTTACTCTTGTTTACTTCAATAGAGAACAGATCATGATGATTTGGTCTGCTTGTATAGTGAATCAATCGCCATCGCTCTCCTATGCGGAAGTCAATCGAGTTGTTTCGAAAGGTTATCTATAAACTGACTGTTTCTATATTGCCCCATTGTTTAAAAGATGCTCTTTTTGCAATCTATATGATCAAGATAATCAGGTAGAGCACAGATGAAGGAATGCATGGCGAGACAAACGCGTTAAATGAGAATATACGAATTCATCCCATTAGAGCACAAAAAAAAAACTCCCACCTAATTAAGGCAGGGCGCTTGTTGGTTACGGAAATGATTTCGATCCAGCAGTTCGTGTCACCCTAGATTTTAACGAACACTAACATTTATTTGCTAATACTTTCGATTATCAAACCCCGCGCACATCACAATAAGTTGATTCAAATTCGCGCAGTCTCTGATTGTCGACTTCGAAAACGCAGTAAATATAAAGTTACAAAACAATATGCATCCATTCGCTGCTCAAAAAAAACTTAGAATGCTTTTTTTTGGTGTATACACGAGGCTATTGTACTGGACGGAGCTGTCTACATTGGAAATGATACCAGCAAAGCATGGCCAAAACAGCAATATGATTTTGTAAGATATTTATATAAGAGTTGCATGTAGGAATTAAGTAAGAGTGCATGAGATTGGCACGATAAGCGTTTTGGCGACTTCCTCAATATACTGCTCGATTTCATATTCCAAAGTTGTGCAAATGTGCTAAAAGGTTCGCTTGTTGCGTCTGGCAACTTTACAGATTGCATTATTGCGACGTCACGTCTTTGTTTACATATAATATCTACATCCCCAGCTGCCTTCTACCCCAGCTTTGAAACTAAGAGGTAAAAAAATCTGCCTACACCTCCCCACCGGTCGATAGGCATATTCGATTTATCGTATCGCAGAAAAACAGCTCTCTAGTTGATAATTTCTAGAAGATATTGGATATGATAACATATATTGGGCATATTGAGTATGCTCAGGATGAGCTCAGGATCGCGACAGATGGAAAAAATTGGCAGCTGCATCTATGGAGAGAACGATGAAATCGATGAAATAACAACTGTTCAAGGTAAGGTAAGGTAAGGTATTGGGTATGGGTATGAAAGTTTTAATCGTTTGCTAGAAGTTTATGAGACCTATTCTTCTTGGTGGGACGGTCATCATACTCGGCAACCAGCTCGGACGCATCCGCACACTCTCTGCGATCCAACTGATTAAATATAAAATCCGAGTGGTTAGAAAATGTATACAATATTTTTCACCCCTTGAGGAGACACGACTCACTACGAGGTCAATAATGTATTTCAAAATTGGGTCTGCGAAATACCTCTAGCCTCACGTGAATTGAAATCAACTTACAATTTAAACATACGTTCACATATGTATGCACCGAAACGACATTGGCATAACGCCCATTACAAATATCAAATTCAGGAAAAAGTACAAAAACGTGGTACCATAAAATGGTTCGGGAGGTGTTGACCATCTATGACAAAGGATCTCTGCGAAACAGAGAAGCAAATGTTTAATTCAACTGCCAGCAATTGCCCTTCACAAATCAGCCGGATAGAATTTTTGAAATAATCAAAGCAAAAAGCTCAACGTTAGAAAGTACTTTCAAATATATAAACGAAACTTTAGAATGATGGCATCGAAAATCAAAAATAACAAACTGCTTGCGCTTCTTAATGAGTATTGCATCGATGAATGCAAAATAACGCCATTAATCACCACTCGCTCACCTTACTGCTCACTGTCCTCGGCTGCGAGCACTTTGAATTGGAGGAGAGAGCATTTCTGGATTGGATGTTCTCTTCCGAAATCGCAACTGACACCGGCTGCAAGAGTGTTTCCACGAAATCTATCGCAATTTGAACGCCCTTTCCATGTCTGTTATTCCTTATAGATAACGTCAACCTAAATAGATTACATAATGATAAAGCTCACATATGATCGCAACGACGAAATCTTATATCATATCTACTCGAGCCAAATCTATTATACATCTTTACGTTAATTGATCGACCGAACAATTCATAGAAAGCGACTAAGTGAACAAATTTTTCGTTAAGCATGCCGATGATATTGTTTGTATAGGAGTTGTTATGGAGATCAAATGCATGCGTTAAAAGCGAATGGACGATAACGTGAAAAACCTTGGACAGCGACGACTCAAAGAGAGGTTTAAGAGTAACGTGCCCGTACCATTTACGACGATTGGAACAGAGGTATCGAATCGTTTTTTCTGTAAAATGGATTACATTTCATCAAAAGTTTCGATCTTCTTCCCTAAATTAAAGCACCCAACTTCTCTATCAAGTAAAATACTTCATGGTAAGTTAAAATGGCAAAATGTGTTTTGCTACATTGTTTCTCTACTTTGCGTCCAATCCAGCTGGTATGGTATATATAAACTGATTTCATTTTTGCACAACCGAAATGTGCAAAGAGCGTTTGCCTCGCTTCACGGCTTTTAAAGCGTTATTCAAAACGCGCAGCACAACAAAACGTTCATTTCGCAATTGGACCTCATTTGATGGGATCGCCATATGCTCGCAGACCAACCAGCCCTTGAATGAGAATTAATGCAGAAAGAAAGAAACTGCTAAACAGTTTTTGTTGGCCGATTAGGGCGTTCAATTTAGTTGATGAAGGCTGACTGCAACCAAGAACACTTTCTTTTTTTTTTTCAGTTCCAAATAAGCAATGCTATTGCGAAATTTTTGATCGGTAAGTCACTGCATCAGTGCGTACGCCATCGTTTCACCTTGTATCATAAAGGTGTAATTCAGTGAATTCAATTTGTCTGTACCTAATATCGCAATTGGACCTCATTTGATGGGATCGCCATATGCTCGCAGACCAACCAGCCCTTGAATGAGAATTAATGCAGAAAGAAAGAAACTGCTAAACAGTTTTTGTTGGCCGATTAGGGCGTTCAATTTAGTTGATGAAGGCTGACTGCAACCAAGAACACTTTCTTTTTTTTTTTCAGTTCCAAATAAGCAATGCTATTGCGAAATTTTTGATCGGTAAGTCAGTGCGTACGCCATTGTTTCACCTTGTATCATAAAGGTGTAATTCAGTGAATTCAATTTGTCTGTACCTAATAGTAAAACGCATTATGACGACATCCTACTTGTTCGCATGCGTCGTCTTGTGTCTTCCCCGTATTTTCATTTCACGATCCACTTACGCTACTAGAGTTATGAAATCTAGTCGTTATAATCCACAGTCACGAATAACTCATAAATTCAACGTCAGGCAAATCATAAATCATAAATTTATAAAATTTAACCGGTCAAGCTGACAATTTCTTTAGCTGAAGCGCAAAAAATTGAAACATTGGTGGAAATTTTGCGCGAATCGTCTAGCCAGTTGCACTGTTATTTTCCTTTCTTTTCATACAATTATGAAATGGATGGATTTGCCTGCTTGTTGGCACATATTTCTAAATTTAGGAAAAGGATCATCATTGTGTGTAACATTAATTTTTTGCGGATGGATTGCGTCTTTTACGCTCTCAAGCTTACCCACAAACGTAGGTAGACTAGATTGAATGACGAATAATTTGTGAGTTGTAGAGAACCAAATTTCCCCGAAAGAAGAAACGATGTCGATAGAGTTGCTTTTATTGTTCTAATATACTGTTGTTTATGCAATTAGTACTTGTAAGAAAGAATTCAACTCGAAAACAAACGTGAAAGGAGCTCGTGATGTTCATCATTAACGCGGCCATTATTGCGCACAACGCAATCCAATTTCGCATTCTTCAGTGATAGCGAACTTTCTAAGAAAACACACAGTGAATGATGATTAACGATGGGGACAACTTTTCAGTATAGTTAATAGCTGAGATAAATTTTTAAAAGCCATTTGAAATAATGACCGACAAGGCTGACTGGTAAAAGAGCAGTAAATCATCACCTTTTAGACATCGGTGAGCTCAAAGAACTTCAAAAAATTTGCTCTCGAGAATTCGGTGAAAAAGCGTTTCAATAGTCGGTCCGACATCGGTGTACTCTACTGTTTCTTTCTGCCAATTTATTAAGTATGTAACGGTTGGCTGTCACGAAACAATTTCTCGAATAGTAACTCCAAATTGAAGACGTTAGTCACATCATCAAGCAAGTTGGAATGCGCACCAGCGGGTTGGGGCATTATTTTTAGCCGTTCCATAGATGTTCATCCGATTTGATGTCATTTCTCGGCATCGGTTCAGCCGATTTTAAGCCACACACTTAAAGTGAACAATCGAACATATGCTAAGCTTGAATGATGAGAATGCCTTGAGCGAATTTGAACAAAATCAAACTGCTTGAAAAATAAGATTGCTGCATTAAGAAAACGTTGAAATGCTCAAATTGCCGAACGTTAATTCAAAATCAAACAAATTTTATTGTTAGCATTGCAGTTGTAACACACTAAATTACTACTGACTAATGCTGAGGGAAATATTTTATGAAAATTTTGAAGAATTCGAAAAGTATCGCAAACAACTGATTGTAATTTCGAGTTGATTAAATTGCAAACAAATCATTATTCTTGGCTGTGCAGTGCACTATGTGATTGTAAACGTGATCACAAGAGCAAATCTTCGAATAGCGAAGTGCGGCTCTCGATGGTGTAGAATTTTCGAAAAGCATTTTTTCTGACTTATCAGTACACCACGAGAAAAAAAAACAAACAAAAAGCTCGAAAATTTTGTTCCCGAAATATATTGAATTTATTCAATTTGAGCCCACATTCATTCGGATAAATATGCCAAGTTTTAATATCGTGCGAAAAACTATAGCTGAACACTGCAAAATATGCGCTATCTCTTTAAGGTTGTCTGCGTCGATGTGCTCGGTTTTGTTGGCAGTATCAGGTTCGCATTAGAGTTTGGAATGAGAATTCTTATGCAGTGGTAAAGGATATGTTGGTGCGTCATGTACAGCTCACATTTTAAAAAGTCGGTCAATTTTTTCACCGAATGGGTTGTTCTATCACGAAAGAAGCAAACTTGGAAAAATACGTGTTATTGTTTCACCACCTTTTTCACTGAGGTCCTAAGTGACATATCTTTCGGCATACTTTTGAGTACATTCTCTTTGTCTTTCTTCAAAAACTCATAACAAATTGCAAAACAAGTGGTAGAGCTTATTTTTATGCCAGAAATATGTGACATAAGCTTAGAGAAGTGTTCGAAAGAGACTTACTAAGAACCGTTGCTGTCCTTATTTTAATTATCGGCTTTTTTTCATCATTTTGATTCCATTCGACTGTCCCATAAACGTAGCAGCATCGAGCTTTACTCTTGTTTACTTCAATAGAGAACAGATCATGATGATTTGGTCTGCTTGTATAGTGAATCAATCGCCATCGCTCTCCTATGCGGAAGTCAATCGAGTTGTTTCGAAAGGTTATCTATAAACTGACTGTTTCTATATTGCCCCATTGTTTAAAAGATGCTCTTTTTGCAATCTATATGATCAAGATAATCAGGTAGAGCACAGATGAAGGAATGCATGGCGAGACAAACGCGTTAAATGAGAATATACGAATTCATCCCATTAGAGCACAAAAAAAAAACTCCCACCTAATTAAGGCAGGGCGCTTGTTGGTTACGGAAATGATTTCGATCCAGCAGTTCGTGTCACCCTAGATTTTAACGAACACTAACATTTATTTGCTAATACTTTCGATTATCAAACCCCGCGCACATCACAATAAGTTGATTCAAATTCGCGCAGTCTCTGATTGTCGACTTCGAAAACGCAGTAAATATAAAGTTACAAAACAATATGCATCCATTCGCTGCTCAAAAAAAACTTAGAATGCTTTTTTTTGGTGTATACACGAGGCTATTGTACTGGACGGAGCTGTCTACATTGGAAATGATACCAGCAAAGCATGGCCAAAACAGCAATATGATTTTGTAAGATATTTATATAAGAGTTGCATGTAGGAATTAAGTAAGAGTGCATGAGATTGGCACGATAAGCGTTTTGGCGACTTCCTCAATATACTGCTCGATTTCATATTCCAAAGTTGTGCAAATGTGCTAAAAGGTTCGCTTGTTGCGTCTGGCAACTTTACAGATTGCATTATTGCGACGTCACGTCTTTGTTTACATATAATATCTACATCCCCAGCTGCCTTCTACCCCAGCTTTGAAACTAAGAGGTAAAAAAATCTGCCTACACCTCCCCACCGGTCGATAGGCATATTCGATTTATCGTATCGCAGAAAAACAGCTCTCTAGTTGATAATTTCTAGAAGATATTGGATATGATAACATATATTGGGCATATTGAGTATGCTCAGGATGAGCTCAGGATCGCGACAGATGGAAAAAATTGGCAGCTGCATCTATGGAGAGAACGATGAAATCGATGAAATAACAACTGTTCAAGGTAAGGTAAGGTAAGGTATTGGGTATGGGTATGAAAGTTTTAATCGTTTGCTAGAAGTTTATGAGACCTATTCTTCTTGGTGGGACGGTCATCATACTCGGCAACCAGCTCGGACGCATCCGCACACTCTCTGCGATCCAACTGATTAAATATAAAATCCGAGTGGTTAGAAAATGTATACAATATTTTTCACCCCTTGAGGAGACACGACTCACTACGAGGTCAATAATGTATTTCAAAATTGGGTCTGCGAAATACCTCTAGCCTCACGTGAATTGAAATCAACTTACAATTTAAACATACGTTCACATATGTATGCACCGAAACGACATTGGCATAACGCCCATTACAAATATCAAATTCAGGAAAAAGTACAAAAACGTGGTACCATAAAATGGTTCGGGAGGTGTTGACCATCTATGACAAAGGATCTCTGCGAAACAGAGAAGCAAATGTTTAATTCAACTGCCAGCAATTGCCCTTCACAAATCAGCCGGATAGAATTTTTGAAATAATCAAAGCAAAAAGCTCAACGTTAGAAAGTACTTTCAAATATATAAACGAAACTTTAGAATGATGGCATCGAAAATCAAAAATAACAAACTGCTTGCGCTTCTTAATGAGTATTGCATCGATGAATGCAAAATAACGCCATTAATCACCACTCGCTCACCTTACTGCTCACTGTCCTCGGCTGCGAGCACTTTGAATTGGAGGAGAGAGCATTTCTGGATTGGATGTTCTCTTCCGAAATCGCAACTGACACCGGCTGCAAGAGTGTTTCCACGAAATCTATCGCAATTTGAACGCCCTTTCCATGTCTGTTATTCCTTATAGATAACGTCAACCTAAATAGATTACATAATGATAAAGCTCACATATGATCGCAACGACGAAATCTTATATCATATCTACTCGAGCCAAATCTATTATACATCTTTACGTTAATTGATCGACCGAACAATTCATAGAAAGCGACTAAGTGAACAAATTTTTCGTTAAGCATGCCGATGATATTGTTTGTATAGGAGTTGTTATGGAGATCAAATGCATGCGTTAAAAGCGAATGGACGATAACGTGAAAAACCTTGGACAGCGACGACTCAAAGAGAGGTTTAAGAGTAACGTGCCCGTACCATTTACGACGATTGGAACAGAGGTATCGAATCGTTTTTTCTGTAAAATGGATTACATTTCATCAAAAGTTTCGATCTTCTTCCCTAAATTAAAGCACCCAACTTCTCTATCAAGTAAAATACTTCATGGTAAGTTAAAATGGCAAAATGTGTTTTGCTACATTGTTTCTCTACTTTGCGTCCAATCCAGCTGGTATGGTATATATAAACTGATTTCATTTTTGCACAACCGAAATGTGCAAAGAGCGTTTGCCTCGCTTCACGGCTTTTAAAGCGTTATTCAAAACGCGCAGCACAACAAAACGTTCATTTCGCAATTGGACCTCATTTGATGGGATCGCCATATGCTCGCAGACCAACCAGCCCTTGAATGAGAATTAATGCAGAAAGAAAGAAACTGCTAAACAGTTTTTGTTGGCCGATGAGGGCGTTCAATTCAGTTGATGAAGGCTGACTGCAACCAAGAACACTTTCTTTTTTTTTTTCAGTTCCAAATAAGCAATGCTATTGCGAAATTTTTGATCGGTAAGTCACTGCATCAGTGCGTACGCCATCGTTTCACCTTGTATCATAAAGGTGTAATTCAGTGAATTCAATTTGTCTGTACCTAATAGTAAAACGCATTATGACGACATCCTACTTGTTCGCATGCGTCGTCTTGTGTCTTCCCCGTATTTTCATTTCACGATCCACTTACGCTACTAGAGTTATGAAATCTAGTCGTTATAATCCACAGTCACGAATAACTCATAAATTCAACGTCAGGCAAATCATAAATCATAAATTTATAAAATTTAACCGGTCAAGCTGACAATTTCTTTAGCTGAAGCGCAAAAAATTGAAACATTGGTGGAAATTTTGCGCGAATCGTCTAGCCAGTTGCACTGTTATTTTCCTTTCTTTTCATACAATTATGAAATGGATGGATTTGCCTGCTTGTTGGCACATATTTCTAAATTTAGGAAAAGGATCATCATTGTGTGTAACATTAATTTTTTGCGGATGGATTGCGTCTTTTACGCTCTCAAGCTTACCCACAAACGTAGGTAGACTAGATTGAATGACGAATAATTTGTGAGTTGTAGAGAACCAAATTTCCCCGAAAGAAGAAACGATGTCGATAGAGTTGCTTTTATTGTTCTAATATACTGTTGTTTATGCAATTAGTACTTGTAAGAAAGAATTCAACTCGAAAACAAACGTGAAAGGAGCTCGTGATGTTCATCATTAACGCGGCCATTATTGCGCACAACGCAATCCAATTTCGCATTCTTCAGTGATAGCGAACTTTCTAAGAAAACACACAGTGAATGATGATTAACGATGGGGACAACTTTTCAGTATAGTTAATAGCTGAGATAAATTTTTAAAAGCCATTTGAAATAATGACCGACAAGGCTGACTGGTAAAAGAGCAGTAAATCATCACCTTTTAGACATCGGTGAGCTCAAAGAACTTCAAAAAATTTG
Organism: Toxocara canis; assembly: GCA_000803305.1. NCBI lineage: Eukaryota > Metazoa > Nematoda > Chromadorea > Rhabditida > Toxocaridae > Toxocara > Toxocara canis. Next base: position 212,093 of record JPKZ01002980.1, on the reverse strand, counting down.
CTCTCGAGAATTCGGTGAAAAAGCGTTTCAATAGTCGGTCCGACATCGGTGTACTCTACTGTTTCTTTCTGCCAATTTATTAAGTATGTAACGGTTGGCTGTCACGAAACAATTTCTCGAATAGTAACTCCAAATTGAAGACGTTAGTCACATCATCAAGCAAGTTGGAATGCGCACCAGCGGGTTGGGGCATTATTTTTAGCCGTTCCATAGATGTTCATCCGATTTGATGTCATTTCTCGGCATCGGTTCAGCCGATTTTAAGCCACACACTTAAAGTGAACAATCGAACATATGCTAAGCTTGAATGATGAGAATGCCTTGAGCGAATTTGAACAAAATCAAACTGCTTGAAAAATAAGATTGCTGCATTAAGAAAACGTTGAAATGCTCAAATTGCCGAACGTTAATTCAAAATCAAACAAATTTTATTGTTAGCATTGCAGTTGTAACACACTAAATTACTACTGACTAATTCTGAGGGAAATATTTTATGAAAATTTTGAAGAATTCGAAAAGTATCGCAAACAACTGATTGTAATTTCGAGTTGATTAAATTGCAAACAAATCATTATTCTTGGCTGTGCAGTGCACTATGTGATTGTAAACGTGATCACAAGAGCAAATCTTCGAATAGCGAAGTGCGGCTCTCGATGGTGTAGAATTTTCGAAAAGCATTTTTTCTGACTTATCAGTACACCACGAGAAGTTCCCGAAATATATTGAATTTATTCAATTTGAGCCCACATTCATTCGGATAAATATGCCAAGTTTTAATATCGTGCGAAAAACTATAGCCCATTTTTCCGTTAAAATTCCATTTCGAATAAAATCCCTTCTTGTGCAATTTTAACTTTTCTTACCAACAATTTCACCGAACTAAGTCTTGTATACAAGTTTCGCTCTCTCTTGAGCACTATGAAAGGAGAATTCATGCCTTAAATGGAACTTTTTCTTGTGACCTCGAAGATAGCACAGTACACAATACGGCCTACATTTGCAAGTAAGCTTACCGGCAGTTGGTAGATGATCGTTGCCTTTACAGAAGCTCACATCGAAAATTATACCTCCTCAACAGGAAGAAATCCTCATCTTTTTGAATCACAGTGTATTGGATTATTTCCACCTAAAATCAAATTGTCAGTGAAACCAACGCTATACTTGCGCAGGATTTAAACGATGATTTGAAAAAAAAACCTGGAAAAAATAATCGATTGATAACTCCTTACCCTTCATCCCTCTTCTCTTTTAAATACAGTCCATCTCTTTCGTACGCAAAATTATCGAGGAGATTTTTTTAACAATCTTTTGCGCGCTGCCGAATCGTATTTGAGCGTGCATCAGTTCGATCTGTTCGTGCCCGCTGTGATGGTCGCTGACCATCAAGAGATTTGGTTTAATTTGGCCACATTCACGTCTTGCATCAGCGTTGAATTTATTCAATTTGAGCCCACATTCATTCGGATAAATATGCCAAGTTTTAATATCGTGCGAAAAACTATAGCCCATTTTTCTGTTAAAATTCCATTTCGAATAAAATCCCTTCTTGCGCAATTTTTACTTATCTTACCAACAATTTCACCGAGCTGAGTCTTGTATACAAGTTTTGCTGTCTCTTGAGCACTATGAAAGGAGAATTCATGCTTTAAATGGAACTCTTTCTTGTGACCTCGAAGATAGCACAGTACACAATACGGCCTACATTTGCAAGTAAGCTTACCGGCAGTTGGTAGATGATCGTTGCCTTTACAGAAGCTCACATCGAAAATTATACCTCCTCAACAGGAAGAAATCCTCATCTTTTTGAATCACAGTGTATTGGATTATTTCCACCTAAAATCAAATTGTCAGTGAAACCAACGCTATACTTGCGCAGGATTTAAACGATGATTTGAAAAAAAAACCTGGAAAAAATAATCGATTGATAACTCCTTACCCTTCATCCCTCTTCTCTTTTAAATACAGTCCATCTCTTTCGTACGCAAAATTATCGAGGAGATTTTTTTAACAATCTTTTGCGCGCTGCCGAATCGTATTTGAGCGTGCATCAGTTCGATCTGTTCGTGCCCGCTGTGATGGTCGCTGACCATCAAGAGATTTGGTTTAATTTGGCCACATTCACGTCTTGCATCAGCGATGACTGCCTTCACTGATCAGATGCCATAATTTTCATAAAAAGTGGAGCGCGATGTGTGGTATCCATAAAATGGAAGTAAAAATTTCCGAGTTAAACATTAAACTTCAGAAGTGAACCGTGTGGATTACGATGTTCGTAAAACTGAGAAGGGATGCTATTAGTAAGAGAGGATCATATAAAGTTAAACTGCAATATTGGAAGCGATAGTCAAACTGCAAAAGGAATCATCGAAAATATAGTGGGAGGACGTCCGGGATTTAAAATTTTATCTTGAAAAGGGGAGGAACGGGAAGGTAAAGGTGAGTGGCAGTGAGATAGGAGAGCGCTCGACTGCAAAAGGTTAGCGTTCGCTGTTCTAAAGAGTAATTAAAACATAGGCTCCGCGCATCTTGAAGAAGTATCTCATTTACAATTTCTCATGCGCTTTTTGTTGTAACGAAAACGAAAAGTGCATGATGAATTATAAATATATGTCTATATGCGTGTTTGTTTGGCAGTTTCAACTCATGAACCATAAAAACTTTTGAGATGCAACCGAGCATTCATAACCTATGGCATTGTTCGACCGTTAATGAAAAATGGGAACAAATCATGGATTCCTGGATAAGTCATGCTGCATGGAAAATATTAAGGTGACAACGATAGGTGAAGAGAAAATAACTGCTATCAAATTCAATCACTATGCAGGAATGCGGGCCTATATAGTGCAAAACATTTGCATGATAATTATGCGCTAAACGTGTTCTCGAACTTGAATTTCTGCGTTTAAAAAACACTAAGTTCTGAAAAGCAAGCGCGAGAAATTCAAGTAAAATCGCCTTCAACATTGACAATAGATCTGATTTCATGAACGAATTGCTTCACTTTTACCAATTCACAGTCGCATCAAATGCAGCTGTTTGATCGCGGAAGTACTGTTTTATAGTTAAGCATTTCTCACTTGGTTTCTGAGTATCTTTGTATCGTTCTAAGCACGACTACTGAAGAAGTATACCGTGCTAGACCCCGGCGTGCTTTCCGAATTACTAGCATATCACGCCACCGAATCATTAATCATTTCATTGCCTTTGAACATATTTTCATATCCGTCGCGAAAGATGCACAAAGACGCTGCAGCAGCTGAGTTGTTTGGGCGACAGTAGTAAATGGAACCACATCATGACATGGCTTTTTGCTTTGAGTATTTGTTACCTCCCTGTTTTTTGGTATTTTGCTGTCATTCTGCACGTATTTCGCTCGAATTCTACTCGTTTAACAGTTATCTCGCGCCATAAGGGACACTGAGTGTAAAGTTGAGTTGATAAAGTAAAAATTGCAGTTAAAAGGATTTGAATAAAAGTGTTCATCCTTGTCAGCATTGCACATTCGACACAATCAACAATTTAAAGATGCTAACGTGTTGCGGCGCTGATACCTAGGATGTATCGCATTTCTTTCTGCAGATTTCTCCAGTAAAAAGCGAAAAAGAAGAAACTCATTATCGTTTAAGATAATATCGTTTAAGTACTCGCTAAATGATAACAAATTGAATAAAATGAATGTCATCATTCATAAAACACGGATAAATATTTTAAATTTTGATGATGCGAGCAAGCGTCTTCGATATACGAATGCTTCATATCGAACTGAACAATCACATAACTGCAAAGGTATCGGGCGATGCAATCCTCTTCCATATCATATATGCTCGCATCTGCATTATGTTTAAAATTCGGTGACAAAGCAAGACAGTTACGAAATGGAAGCGAACATCGGCTCATTCGTAAAAAGCAAGTGGACGGACGTTAAGTGAAATTTATAAGCTTCGAGAGGAAACTTGGTTAATTTCGACAAAAACAATAGAAAAAAAAACTACAGCTAAACAAGTTTTCGGGCTTAAAGGTACGATTCTAAACACGGCGAATATTTTGCTGTGGGAGAATCAAAAAAAAAAACCTTTTCAAACAAAGAAGACGGTTGTTGAAGAGTTACAGATTTCTCCAGTAAAAAGCGAAAAAGAAGAAACTCATATCGTTTAAGATAATATCGTTTAAGTACTCGCTAAATGATAACGAATTGAATAAAATGAATGTCATCATTCATAAAACACGGATAAATATTTTAAATTTTGATGATGCGAGCAAGCGTCTTCGATATACGAATGCTTCATATCGAACTGAACAATCACATAACTGCAAAGGTATCGGGCGATGCAATCCTCTTCCATATCATATATGCTCGCATCTGCATTATGTTTAAAATTCGGTGACAAAGCAAGACAGTTACGAAATGGAAGCGAACATCGGCTCATTCGTAAAAAGCAAGTGGACGGACGTTAAGTGAAATTTATAAGCTTCGAGAGGAAACTTGGTTAATTTCGACAAAAACAATAGAAAAAAAAACTACAGCTAAACAAGTTTTCGGGCTTAAAGGTACGATTCTAAACACGGCGAATATTTTGCTGTGGGAGAAAAAAAAAAAACCATTTCAAACAAAGAAGGTGACGGTTGAAGAGTTAGTGGAGTTCTGAAAGCAGACGAATGTTCAGATGTGAAAGGAGCTATCGAAAGAGACTTCCGGGGATCGCCGAAACGATCAACGAATTTCAACAGCGGTCAACGAACAAAGTGGACTACGTACATTTGCAAACAGAGCAAAAGTGTTGTGGTGATTCTGTTAGCAGTGATGAAAAATTATGTTGGATACACACAAGAAAAGCTGCCGACGATATAGATTGCACGTAGTTACCGTCGTTTCGAATCACACCACAGAAGTTCGCACAATAGGTTATACCCTATTCGTACTGAAAGAAAGGGTATTCCGAAGATGGAGGAAAGTTATCTGTCAATTTCTCGAGTTCAAAGGATTATGATCAAGCGAACGACATAACTGTCATCTATGATTACGATCAAGTTATAATGTGAAACGCGAAGTCTGCGAACCAAAAACACTCACTTCTTGACGGCTTTAAGAGTTGTACGTGTTGTTAAAATCGTGGCAGGCAAGAATTGTGCCCACGTGGAGCATTGTAATGAGCTAGAGCATTAAGTTTGCTCGTTTGCTTGGATTCACTCTCATCCCTCCCGCAACAATGAACGCATACCTTCGAGCGAGAGCAGAGATGACCGACCTCAAGCCAATTGGGCTCGATATACTAAGAGAGAGCTGCTTACTGCACGGCTGCGCACAAATAGCATAGCTGTTTGTTTAAACAACAAGCGAAATGGGGGTTGAATGAAATCGTTCGCCGACTGTTGAATTCGATCGTTTCCTTTTTACGATCCTAAATGACAATGTACGAAACAGTTGTGAGTTCCATGTCTGGACTACTAACTGGTCTTACGCCCACTCTCAATTAAAATGATCGTTAAAAGCACTGGAATCAAAAGTTTCGCTTACTGGAGAGTTGGACAACAAGCTGGATAGCCCACTCCTCAGACAACCTGGCTGCGGGCACGATTCTCAACCCAAAATGGCTTTAGATAAATTAAACTGGACCTGTCTGCGTACTGATTTAGCTATAAAAAACGCAAACAATTTCTCAAGAGAAATTCGTTTAACCTTTTATATTTTCAAATGGTATCACCATTGCGAACTGTTTTATGAATAAAACCCTTTCAAAATGTGACTTGAAATATATTGACTCGTTAAAGTGCTTATCTGAATTGAAACAGTCTCTTAAACCATTACCTGTTACATTCCAAATTTGCTTACAATAGAGAAAAGCGACCAGAAAGGGCAATTTCACCACATAGAAGAATGATGATTTACGGTTTAGTTATGTAAGCTTGAGCGCTCATTGTTCTGACAAGTGCTTAGTGAGCCGAAACGTTTGCCAATAAACAATTACTGCAAGTCAGCGTTAGAGAATTATACAGTCATACCTAACAAAAAGTTATAAAATTTCGTCACAAGCCTTCGAAATCTAACTGCCTTATCACAAGTCACTTTCAGCATAAAAGAATTCTGAATTTGATGCATTTTCCACGTTTCGTTATTGGACAATTTGGCGGAGAGAGACTCGCATAAAACGCCTTTTCGAGAATGAATAGTGCTTATTATTGCAAATGTTGTCTGTCTAATTTACATTTTGTTTATAAATTTCACACCTTATCTCGTATTCATGAGGCATTTGAAGGTGACCGCTGCTTTGCTTGACGCTGAATAGAAGCACTCATTCATTGAGTCATTCACTCGTTCGCCACATATCGATCACCGGTTTTTTTCTGTCGATGAAGTCTTTCCTCTTTTAGGGCCAAAATTTCTCATTATGCAAGTAACATTTTCCATTTTGTTTAGAAGAGATATTTTTGAACTTAGCTGAATTATTCATTTTCGCCATAGATGTCTAGCCATAACACACTTTAAACTATTCATAAACAAATTAAATAGGCCGAGAACAGCCAAGTTACCATATATATTCAACCAGAGGAATCGATACTAAGAAATGATGCAGACAGTTACTATTTGAGGTACAATCGACTGGGAAAAAAACCAAGCAAAAGCCAATGAGGCAATAAAAGTAAAGCTAGCCTTCACAAGTGGCGGTTCAGCAAGGCAGCGGTGGCTTAGTGTTTGTATCTTCTCTGTCACGTGTTAGTGTTAAATCTGTCGGTTTCTCTGATAATCCCTCTGAATTCAATTGTAAGTGCACTCTTCTCGAGGAGGATTCTGAAGCAACCATTATTGCAACTTTTTAAAACCATCCTTACCGTACCTTCGAATGTATCGTCCAATTATTTTTCGTTTGAATTTTTTGACCGATAATTTCTTTTGCGTTTCGCATGGAACAGAATCACAGAAGAACCGAATTTGTACAGGATTGAGGTCGAATTTTTCAATAGCATTTACGGTCTGAGGGTGTCATACGCCCTCACCATAGCTGTACCTGATTCTTATGAAGTGAATATTCTTCTTTGTATCGTCGTTAAAGTATTTTCTCCCTATCAACTGAATAAAAGATATTCGATTCGATTCAACTGATTCGATGGATCTTTTTGTTTTCAGCTTCCAGCTTCCTTTATGACTGTTACAATTTTGGAGTTTTTCCTCTTCGATGGCATTATGCTTGTTACTATAATTAGGTTAAACACAAAATAAAGTTTTTCATGAAATATGAGACTGCCGAGTTTTAGACGTCAAGCGGTTTTTAGATCGAGTGGTGGCGCTGAGCTTCAGCTAACACCTGATAAATAGTTGAACGTATGAGCTGATTTCAGTGGCCTGAGCTTGCAGATGTCGACATTACTGTTGCACTGGGTGCATGACGAGTGACTAAGGGAGGATCACGGTTTGGGAGTAATAAATATTTGTTCAAAATCTCAAGATAACTCTTTCGTTATTGCAGTTTTCGTTACGGACGAGTAATCTGTTCGCAAGCTTCCAAGTACGCTTACTGCTTTATGTAGTTGGGCAATACTACATTTATGCCCTTTGAAACGACACCACTCGCTGAGTAATGTGGTGATGACGTTATGAATGTTGTGAAGCCACCTCTTATTGTGTTCGTTTTTTTTTGGTAAGTGACGCATAAGTCTGTGCATATTTTTGCACACTAAGCAGTCATGCTGTTATCGTGCTTTCTCACTGCCATTAGCTTCAATGAACATAATTCAGCTCAGCTTAGCTCAATTTGAGCAGTATGATTTTCTCGCTTCGATGTGCTACACTCTTCTAGCCATGCATTTTCGGTAATAGTTTGCTGTGTTCCAATTTCTTTATCATTATGAGAGGGACAAGTGAGTAATAAGTATTCAGCATATGTCTGCAGATTTGCTATGTTGCTTCATACCCAAAGTTGCTATCGACTTCTCCCCGGTCCATATGTTCTAAACTGTCGATTAATTATTTCGAAGTTGAGGTTTCGATCACACAAATCCGGAAAAGTTGTTGTTTTCTCGTTATGAAATTCCTTGAAGTTGAAGAGCCGCTGAGTGTAGCTTAGATAGCAAAAATTGTCACTGAAGCCTAATTGGCGTAGAGCATCGCTGGGGACGTTAACTTGTAACTGTGAAATACACGCATCAGTGTTCAGGTCTTTCTATTTTTTTGTTATGCAAATATCTAGCGAACACGAACTGTTTTAGTGGATATTCTCATTATCACTATGGATATCGCTTAAGAAGATCGAAGTAACAAGTCATGAACATTCTGGAAATAGAATACGATATCAACGATCGTGTGCGGTGATATTTGCCGACGGGATTGTAGAAAATAACGATCAAAACCGATCCGACTTTGGCTGCTTTCCGTGCACAGCCTGATTTAGATGCAAGCATGTCGAACTGTCTTCGAAATTTAATCTTTTCGAATCCATGCCGCCAATCCCTCCTCACGTCAGTCAATCTTATTTAAAAAACGGAATAACGGCTTTCTGCTTGAAGCAAATGTAAGGGGCAATTTAAAATTCAGAAATGCGGAAAAATTCGAGATTTCTTTTCGTTGAGTTCGGTAAATTCCAGAGGGTAACGGACCAATATTCATAAAATAAAAATACTTATTACAGCCGCTTCTCACCTCCATCATAGCGATATCTGTGACTTCACATCATAACGTGTGACGTTAACCCAGTATGGATAGCCAGCGTAACTTCACCTATCTCTTCGATCTTCGATGGCTTTGATCGGGCCTACTCTTCAGTGGTGTCGTTCTTTGGTCTGTTCAAAATTGTCATTCCCTTCTTCCTCGCTACTATAAAGTGGTAAAGTGGTCAGCAGCGAAGTAGACGTTCGGTGGCTTCTTTTTGTTCGACTCAAAGCGCTGTTCTCGAACGCTATATTCGAGTTCGAGCTCCTGAAAGATCAGGGCACAACAGTGCGACTTCATGAGGAAGTACTCGCTTGCAAAGGAAATTCCTGTGAAGGGTGGTGGGGGTATTGGCAATACTGGTAGAGAAACAGTTTCCTCTGTAGCAGTTCCTCGATGAATGGGAGCAACTTGATGTTTTTGGATCATGGCAGAATATTTGGTCAAGTGCCACAAATTGTACAGAGTTCGCGATGCAACCGGAAGTTCTTACGGTGTTACACTAACGGCTGTGTATGCCCTCTTTCACCGCACGTTCCGCCACAACGGTTGAATACGCCTATTTCTCCACGAACACATTCCATTTTGTGGATATTTCATTTCTGCATAACACGGAATATCAGTAAATATTGTCGAAATCTTGACCATTTCGTGACTGAACGTCCTATTTTTCCAAATTTGTTCAGGAATTCTGCGCTGTATCTAGAAGAAAGAGTTATTTTCAATTTGCGCTTTATGTGACTGAAAGGACGCTACGCTTATAATGACTATATGTTTGAAACGAAATTTTGATCAGCAAATTATCGAAATCTTCTCCCACAAACTATTATCACCAAACACCACATATAATGTGGGGGATATGAGCAAAAGCATTCTCCACTACAGGCGTCATTCATATCCCATGCATGGAATAATGACTTTTAATGAGAGTGTCGCGATTCGCGAATCTTATCGTAACGATTCGTTGAATACACTTAGTGACAAAAAATTACCAGCTGCGATTTGCAAATTCAATCGCAACGATTCGCTGACTCAAAGTGCAAGTCAGCGATTCATTCCCAGATGGCAAAGGACACATTAAGAAAGCAAGAGCAAAAAAAGATGCTGCCATAAAGGGATCAAGAGGGAGCGGGGCGGCTCAACAGGTGCAACCCGAGCAGCCCGAGCCTAACTCCGGCCATTCGCGTTCTTACAAGGGGACCAAGTTCGGCTTGGTCCAACGACCTGAACAGGTCGCGCTTCAACGCCCGGTGTATTCGACTTTCGCTATTTATCCTCACCCCTAAGGCTGTACATAGTATTCACTTATATTCGTCGTGCCTCCCAATTATCCATATAGGATTTATCTCTACGTTTCGGGCTTCTCAATCATTCGTCACTGCCGCAACTGTCACTTATGTTAATATTATCACCGCTGTCGCTACTGTCATCTGGCGCTACGTGACCAAACGAACTATTGAACGGTGTGTTTCAAAAGTTGCTAAAGTTGAAGCCGCCGTAAACATTCCTTCGTTCAGTACAGAGAGTTTGAGACGGCGAAATCATTACCTACGCAAAAAATGATTAACTTCAAGAGAATCTCCACAGTACTTTTATCAACTCAAGTGAGTGCTTTCATGAAATATTAAAGCACTTTGTGAATGCCATCCCTTCAGTATTCTCACCAACAGTTTTGAGCGGATGTGCCCGAACGATTGCTGATATGCCTATCAATTTCTGGACCGCCCAATCTGACCAGCGTTCGCTTTATCTGACATTGATTGCAGAGGAAAAACATTTATTAAGGATACGAGTTACATATATTAAACATATTTTCTAGGCAAAAAGCGCGTCAAACATAGCAAATAGAATTGGCACTCTTATGCTTCTTTTATCGGTTTCCCATTTTCCCATTTCGTCACCTTAATTGTTGTCGGACGACCGCGCCTTTCAATCATCGCCTTCGTTTCACCCTCAACAAAAATCAACTTAGTTCGGGAGATACAGCAATGGCGGCTGAAGCCAGAAGGAGGTAATGGTTCGCTGTTGTTTGTTTTGTGCGCC
>JPKZ01002980.1:186872-197264 GCA_000803305.1 Toxocara canis | reverse complement strand
AAAGGGGGGGGTGAGGGGGGGATGGGGGGGAGGGAGTGGTCAATGCGCGAACGAGTTAATTCAGTAGTGAAAAACAGCATTTAGATTTTACCTCAAATATTAATATCGAATGGTTTTGGTTTTATGAATGTATCGCGCCTTAACTGCGCTACATTTATAGCTTATAATCGATAAAGCGATCAATGGTTTTCTCTAGTTTATTTTGGAATTTTTTTTAAATTGAGCAATTGCTGTCATTAACGTGCTATCAGTTGCTATCTTGAATAGTTTCATTTTTTGGAACACACATTTGTGCAACAAAATTTGAACAGCTTGACGATTCCAGTAGTATGCAACATATGTAGAGCTGTGCCTACAAGCTCAAAATATTGCTTCCGTTGAAGGGAGAATATAATAGCGGTGATATCAAACTGATAGCAGCATTTGCACTTGATTGCCACGTTAATAATGGTTGGCTGCTGAAATCCTGCATCTTTTTTTCGTTGAATATTTTGGTATTTAGCTAAAAATTCGATGTCAGCCTCATCGATTTGAACAGCTCCTCTAAATCGACGTTTTTTTTGTTCTCTTACTGTTTTAATTTCTGAAACTTGTGTTGTAATTACGAGTAAACAGTGAAGCAAGGAAATATCAATAGCGAAAACGGCTAAAGTTCACCAACTTATATATGCACACTTTGTTTCGAAGTGCCTATAAGTGTGCAATAGATTTTATTCGTTATGATTACTGGTTTGATGACGTAACTGACGCGGTAATGTCAACGCAATTATGGGGGCAGTTGATTTGAAAGGTTCACATATATTATCAATATTCTGCAAAAAGTGCCTTGGCCGTTATCTTTGACTATTCAAATGTTCCAATGAATCTATTTTCTAATTATGGACTCGTTTAAAGCACCAACAAACCATATGATCGATTATTAACTGCGTTTTTGTGCTGTAGTTAAATCCAGAAAGCACCCATATCTGCAAAAATGAAGGCATGGACCTAGTCCCCGTTACAGTATCTTCTCTGTATGGTTCAAACACCTGTTTTTTTTTGCTGCAGCAGCAGCGGTGTCATCAATGAAATATGGTGAAGAAAGCTATAAGTGTCAGCGGCGCTATGTAAGGGTTTACTGTTAGATGAATCGAGTAAGCTTAAGTCAAAAGAATCTCTAGTATGAAAAGTACGTTTTTTTGTGATTGTTTAAGAGATTTGTAGGACGACGTTATACGCTGCCAGAAAGTGTTTTCACGTAATTTAAATGATTGTTGACGCGCCCTGTAAAGGACTCCATGCAGTCTCCGTAAGTGGAAAGATTTGATGAGTTTGCCTTGTCCAATTAGTGCTCAAATTTGCTTCTTGTGCAACAGATAATTTTGCTCATTAGCGTACAGAACACAAAATGAATTTTCTGCATGTTTCGAAGAAAATGACTGTTTCTAAGCAAAATCATCTCATTTAAACGTGCCTCATAATAATCCTCTGGTTTGTTATATTAACATTAAAATTACAAGAAATTGAAGTTGTCAATTTTAAAAAAGATCATGAAAACGATCATATTCAGCTGATAGTAATTTGGCGAGTTTCGGATGAAATTAATGCCAAACAGCTTCCCCAACTTGGTAGATCGAGAATAACTTTGCTTTATTTCACATCTTACACGCTATAGAACGGTAATAGAAAACGTTTCATAAACAGTACTCGATAGGTATTTCTACGCAAAAGGTGTTCACTCACTTCTCGACACATCTTTTTGAATGGAAAGATGGAATTATAACCAATATTAAGCAAAAACCGAATAAAGTTAGTTGATCGTTTTATCAACCAGAAATAAAAACCAGATAAAACCATACAAAACCAGATAAAAATCATATTGATAAAAAGCTAGTGAAAAAATGATCGCTATAAAAATGGTAATCTAATGGGCCGATTGCGCAGGTGTAACGATTCACGTAACATTTACTGCTATCGTAGCTCCAGTAGTTTTACACTCATAACATACAAGCATAAAAGAAGATATCGCATAACCTCGACCATCGACTCTCCCCTCCCCCACAACCTCGACCATCGACTCTCCCCTCCCCCACAAAACGGGAAAATTCTAGTTTTACACTCATAACATACAAGCATAAAAGAAGATATCGCATAACCTCGACCATCGACTCTCCCCTGCCCCACATTCCCTTTCGAAAAAAACGGGAAAATTTTATAACTTCCGGGGTTTTTTCCAAAGCAACTCTCCCCTCCCCCACAACCTCGACCATCGACTCTCCCCTCCCCCACAACCTCGACCATCGACTCTCCCCTCCCCCACAACCTCGACCATCGACTCTCCCCTCCCCCACAACCTCGACCATCGACTCTCCCCTCCCCCACAACCTCGACCATCGACTCTCCCCTCCCCCACAACCTCGACCATCGACTCTCCCCTCCCCCACAACCTCGACCATCGACTCTCCCCTCCCCCACAACCTCGACCATCGACTCTCCCCTCCCCCACAACCTCGACCATCGACTCTCCCCTCCCCCACAACCTCGACCATCGACTCTCCCCTCCCCCACAACCTCGACCATCGACTCTCCCCTCCCCCACAACCTCGACCATCGACTCTCCCCTCCCCCACAACCTCGACCATCGACTCTCCCCTCCCCCACAACCTCGACCATCGACTCTCCCCTCCCCCACAACCTCGACCATCGACTCTCCCCTCCCCCACAACCTCGACCATCGACTCTCCCCTCCCCCACAACCTCGACCATCGACTCTCCCCTCCCCCACAACCTCGACCATCGACTCTCCCCTCCCCCACAAAACGGGAAAATTCTATAACTTCCGGGGTTTTTTCCAAAGCAAGAAATTATCAGCTTCCGCTGGATTAATCGCTTCGATTCTTCTTACAAGTCTTCAGACAGCGCTGAATGGGAACCGTCCTAATGTGTTGGTCAGGAGACCATCTCCTAAAAGGGGTACACGCTGAACTCGTTAATCACCTGCACAATTTTAAGACGCGAATGGCCTATTTAGGCACATCATCTGGCTCATCGTCGGTGAGAGTAAGCTACACCATACAATAGTGGAATAAATCCTTGTTTCGGATGAAGGAACATATGTAACGATTATAAATGAAGAATCAATAGCGAAAAGAATGGACCATTTCCTTGCTGATGCCTGCATATCATTTTTATTAAATAGGCTAAGAACAGAAGTTCGATCAAGCCATATTTAAACGAACCTCTGCCGTATGATAGAAAGCGTCAACGCAACAAAAATAAATTTTTTACATAGCTGCAAAGATCCACGACCACAGATAATCCAGCTTCGCTCTTATGAAAGTGGATAAAATGCGTGATTCCTCACACATTTCTTGTTTCGTTTATGCCGATGTTGAGAAATTATTACGTGGACATTTATATGTCATCGCGGTCGGTAACAACTGGTGATATCGAATCGTAGGTGCTCAAATGTCAAGCGCAGCTATCGCGTTCCGGTCTGCGTGAAAATGAGGTGTGGCTCTCACTCCATGCCATGGAAAATTTAGCTGCGACCCTAGGCCTCTAGAAATCTGGCTGCGGCCTCAAACTTGGCTCCATTCAAGAAAAACCACCATTCAACCTCCAATCCGATACTGTTTCGACGGAGCCCAGAAATACTTTCTTTTTCGGCTCTGGAGCCAATTTTACATCACCGAATGTTAGTAATGGTTTACCATCGGATCCAGTAGTTCCTCCCACTTCAATCCGGCAATGGGAACTCGAGGACTTCGCCCGAAGTGGGATAAACCACCGAAGGTCTCAAAAATGAGTAAGAAGAAAATACAACAAGAGATAACCATTCTTCTGTTATACGCTTAGCTGTACTGCTTTTACGTGGACGATAAGGGCGGCGTCATGATTTATGCTAAACTGGGCGTTTTTAGCTTTCAGATTTCGAATCTTGAATAAAGCTTCCGAGCTATTCGTTCACATTGCGGAAAATAAGCGCCGTATGCCGAATAATAATTCTCAGTGCTTCAGCTTTCCAAAAGTCTTATATGTCAAACCCATGGTGCATTCCAGATAATACAAAAAACAACTGGATACTCTTCTTTTTATTTTTCGATAAACTTCTTTACAGTGGCAAATGATACTTCAGCGCACAATCATAATTACAACACCGAAATTTCCATTTCGTGGGGAAGGAATCTGAAAAGGTAGATCCACAGATACAAAGTGCGCGAAAGGAAATCCTAATTCAATTGTACAATAGGGACCTAGAGGACAAATTAACGCTTTCAACGAATCTCCCACCTCACCCTTCTCCTGCAAAAAAAAAAAAATTTATGAAAGGAACGAGCTGCATCAAGAATACATAACAATACAATATTTAATCACAATAAGGAAGCACATAATCAATCGTCATTCCGCCTTCGCTGCGCTCGCCTTGATTTCATTGTTTGTGTAAGCTGAAATTAGTGCTCACTCAGGAACCTTACTACTGCGGCATAAAAGCGGGTACAAACTTCATTGTGCAGAAAAGCAGAAGTGAAGCATAGCGAACAGCGTTCAATCAACCCCCCTTCCTCCCTTTTTTCATTTTAACGATGGAGATATCTACTCATCAATATGCAACTCCATTCACTATATACCACAGCTGTGGCAGGCTAAACGTATAGCAAAGTTCTACGAACACCGATGAAAAGTATAAGACACGTGCACCAAATAAGTCCATAAGCCAAAGTCAAATCTGCACAACAAAAATCAGATCACCTACCGAACTATTACTTTTTAAGGATACGCAGATTTATGAAAGGAACGAGCTGCATCAAGAATACATAACAATACAATATTTAATCACAATAAGGAAGCACATAATCAATCGTCATTCCGCCTTCGCTGCGCTCGCCTTGATTTCATTGTTTGTGTAAGCTGAAATTAGTGCTCACTCAGGGCCCTTACTACTGCGGCATAAAAGCGGGTACAAAAATCATTATATTTACATAGTAGAACGATTCATTGTGCAGAAAAGCAGAAGTGAAGCATAGCGAACAGCGTTCAATCAACCCCCCTTCCTCCCTTTTTTCATTTTAACGATGGAGATATCTACTCATCAATATGCAACTCCATTCACTATATACCACAGCTGTGGCAGGCTAAACGTATAGCAAAGTTCTACGAACACCGATGAAAAGTATAAGACACGTGCACCAAATAAGTCCATAAGCCAAAGTCAAATCTGCACAACAAAAATCAGATCACCTACCGAACTATTACTTTTTAAGGATACGCAGATATGAGATAAGCTTAACGTTTAACTCAGGCATTATGTTTTAGCTTATCACTGTTCCTCCTCCCCT
Organism: Toxocara canis; assembly: GCA_000803305.1. Taxonomy (NCBI): domain Eukaryota; kingdom Metazoa; phylum Nematoda; class Chromadorea; order Rhabditida; family Toxocaridae; genus Toxocara; species Toxocara canis. The sequence goes on along the minus strand of JPKZ01002980.1, from coordinate 191,946 downwards.
CTATTCTCCCCTCTCTTCCTCTCAATTCGTACTGCGAATCATCATAGCTCCCTACCAAATCATTGCACAATCACTGCACGAAATATCGCGATCTGATAAGAAAACCTCACTACTTTCTTGAGATTTTGAAAACCTTCTTTCCAGATTCGACTCCTCCTCCTCCCGCGCAACGACCGATTCCAAGAAAGCGATCTCTCGTTCTTCTACCTTTGTGATCAGTGACATTTTTAACCGTTTTATTTTACTGGCTCGTCAGCTGACTCGCACGGACGTTTCGATATATTTCATTTCACATTCTTCTTATGTATTTTGTTCTCTTATCGGTTTCAGTACGGTTGCAAAACAAATAAATTTCTATACAGAGTTATCATCAAAATTGAAGCACCATTAAATAACTGAGCTAAACGGTAATCAAATGATTTCTAAATTCTTTTATGTAACTGCATGAGAATTCAACAAGTTCGACAATATGTAATTCGAAAAATTTCTATGTAATTGGCTGAGGATTCGACAACAACTTCGATAATTTCACTTTCCCATGATAAGCGATATTGAAAACAACGGAGAGGGGCACCCATACCACCAGAAAAAATCATCTATACGTTCACAGAAGTGAAAGGAAATGTTCAACATTTCATAAGCCCTGAAAGTAAGTGGGTTGTTTAGCTCTTTCAAAGTGGGGTATTTCCAAAAACTGTCAAAAATTAGAAACTTTGGAAATGATTGCCGTCCAGATATGAAAGGCGCTAAGATTTCCATCAGCGATCATTTATACGCAGCTGCTATAGATACTTTCGAAAATTCGTTTTTAAGAAACGAATGAACCCGAATACCGCGCGCACCGATCACGCAATTTAGCGATCTATGCGTATCATATACACATTAATGCAATTAAAGTATTGTAAGAACTTCGGTATCTTTACTCTTTGGGGTCCAACGTTCATGAAATCTTCATCGGTGAAAATTGATTCACACGTCTCCTTCTTCGGCTTAAACGGATTCGGTTCTCGCACACCATCTACAACAAACCTTCCCCTTTAGTTCCTCATAACTGACAAAGTCATTGCAATATCATCTCGCGGACGATACTTACGTGAGGAAATTATATCAATTTGGCCGACGCGTTCGGTCTCAATACCACAAATTCGAGACTGAAGTAAAATACAGGTTGAAGAAAGATATCAAACAAGTGAACACACGGTATATATTGACGTGTTGAACAACATAATACCGCAAGGAAATTAAATGAAAAGTGCTACATTTACTGCGCTATGCAAAACAGTTCAGCCGAAATAAATTTAAAACCTCTGATTCTGTCAGGCCACGCACACTGCAACAAACACAAGCGAGCAAAGTCAAACACAAATACTTGCCCCTGGGCAACATGCGAGACAAAGTATTAAGACGCATAACTATTTCCAAACTGATATAGACGAAATTTTCAGCGAAATTTTTCCGCTTGTACTGTGGACAGGACTTTTGGATAAGACAGCTGCCGATAGCCTGTCAGCTATCCTAGCATATCACATTTTTTTGTCTTCTGCATGGAATCTACGTTTACCACCATCGATACAAAGAAATAGATGCTTTACTTCATATGTGAAAAATGATTAAGAATACCAAAATGAAGCGTAATAGTAAAAGTCCGGAGGATATCGCACTGTTCAATTATTCGGAACACTGACCACCTGAATCAACCTATATTGAATTTCCTTTCGCATTAGTCCAGTCCTGATTTAGTGCGAACCAAAGCGGAGGTAGTAATATTATTGAGAGGGGAGAAACAGGTGAGTGGCATTAGTAAAACGGGCCTTAAAAGGAGGTCAGGGGAGCAATGGCTGATTTTTGTGATCTACCTTACGTCAGGGACCAACACATGGCCTCTGCCGCCCGAAACAAAAAGTGGCCTTAGGAAGAGAGATTTCACGCATGAGATTACCAAATCTTCTTTAAGATCTAGTTAGTTTACATTCCGTCTAAATTCTCTTGCTTCACAAAAAGAACAACACAAACAAAGTACCATTTTGCTCGAGTAACTGTCGAAGTGCTTCCTTTTTCTCAGAGTCACGTTGATTCATCATGGCAATTATGCTGCCAACTCTATTCGAATCAAGCTTCTTCTCATTGGTATAAACCATATATTTGATATTTCGTTTCAAGAGATCCACACGTTTCTCGGCACGATGTTGCTCGACTAAGGAAACGCCCTTCAAATTTACTGCAGTTTCCTTATCAGGTTATGATTTCCAACGAACCAATAATATCGAGTCGCTCTATATGAATCTCAGTCTTGTCCTACTTAGCGTTAAAGGTAATTTCAGCTGGCTGCATGTGAACTCCTCCCGAATCCTCCTTGCCCTACATCTATTTACAGTGATGGTTTTAAGAATTTACCAAAGCTACAACGCTTAGGCATAGCATTTTGGCGTGACAGAATTATGAAAGTTCTGGCAATGATGGGTATTGGTTCTTCTCAAGTCATTAGGCTGCTACAGTCGAAAATGCCACACACTTCATTCAAATCATTCTAACCTGTAAAAAAAGGATGTGATTCATCACTTGATAAAGTTGTACAATTATCGCAAAAGTCCTATGACTATCGCCTCAATCCGAAATACTAAGGAACATATTATTATGTCTGGAATAATTTTTCTAAAAAATTCTTTTTTATGACCGGGCGCATGCCCACTCATATAAAGATAAATTAATACGATGAACTCTATGAGTTTCTAGGGGAAAACGAGTGAACGTCGACCTAAAACGAAGGAGGAGCAGAAATTAGGGGTCCCGAAAGCCTATTTTGGCATTTATTTTACTGCCAGCGGGTTCAAAAGATACTTACAGTTCCAGCCGCTCAAACAAGCTCCAACATTTACATTCCGTGAATACCATGAAACATCTTTTTGTTGAACTGACGGTGAACAACCCCTCCCCGTTGAAAATGCAACATCGGGGATGCCTAAGCGGATGCAGACCTGTTTTGCACAGCTGATAAACTTCTGTATGTCAACCCGAACCTGCATCACTTGCCACTCTTAAACAATGAAGATGACAAGAGTTTTTTAAACAGCTGGTGGCAGAGCAGTAACAACTGGTCAAAAATAGTACCCACTTTGACAGATTCTGAGCGACGGCGGCGCCAAATCAAGTTTAAAACTTCTGTTTCCTACATCAGCGTTAGCTTGGGGTCACATCTGATGATGTGTATATTTGCAGAAGGTTAGAAACTGCTAAAATTTCGTAAATGCCGTGAAGAAAATGGGATTTTCAAATTGATTCCCGTGTGCCTCTACTAGTGCAACTAATCGAAAGAGAGGATTGCAATCGCCATACGGTACTCGCATCAGTCGGCCGAGTGAATTCCAACTGTATATTTAAATGCATGCACATTCAGCCGAACTGATAATTAAGCGAGCAACCGATACATAATGAATTTCAATCGAATGTTCCAAAAAAAACTAACAAATTATCGCTCGAGCAAATTATCGCTCGATAGTAGCACTGACGCAAATGCCAACAACATTTGAAGGTTCACTTCGCCACCACCAATTAACTGTGCGACCGATCGTTCGAGCGCTAATAGAACAAGCAAATGAGCGAAAAAAAATGCATATATGCATGGATGCACGCGCAAACGAACACAAGCAATTTAATTATTAACGTGTAGATTACCGCTTTAGTAGTTATTCCATCGTCGATACATTTACGACGTTTCGAGTTGCGATCCCCAATGAAATCACCTTCCTCACAATCAAATTCCATGCGAGCAGCCAGTGCCCTAATACGCTGTCGTTCTCTGACTGAAGCCGATATACGTTGGGCTTTTTTCCTTTTCTTATTGTCCATAGCTAGACCATCTTCTGAAATACTCAAAGGGTATGGGATGCACTTTCAAGATCTACGAACATTACAGCTTCAAAAAGCAATACTTCCATAGCACCTTTCCCCCTCTCTTCCTCGAGACTAGAAGGTCTTTGGAGGTGCAAACGGAAACACTACCCCACTCCTTCCTCCTACTTTGGGGCCATTCATAGCTTCTACGGTCTCCTCAAATGTTTGATGAGATGTATCTAGCACAATGAATAGAAACTAATTCATAGCCGGATTCCATACATGCAATGGGTGTCCCATCTTACATGTGACTTTTCTCTTTATTTGAAATTACCCTACAGCATGCTTTCAACATGCAGCGTGCCCCTCTATGTGAACATTTCTTTTTGTTCATTTATCGTCCCGTGATAGCATCGATAACACTTGCTCGGATTCGTTATAGAGTCAGTCGAGCTTGGCAACTCTTGGAAAAGATATGCCGGATTTACATGTCAAAAATAAATTCTGTAGAACTAGAAAAAAGTTGAAATAAAAAAACCCCTTGCTCGGGCATTTTTTGGAAAAACAACACTGTTCGGCAGTAATCGAACATCCCTAAATACAGATTTTATGCGAAAAATGATAACTAAACTCGTCCTTGTTTTCTCGTTTGAAAACGTTCCATAGGAGCCCAGCTTTTCTCCTCTCCAAAACACTAAAAGATGCTTCGATTCGGCGGTTTCATTCAATCGAAATTTTCAAAACGACAAAACCGTAGACGTTCTTAAAGCATCGCGTATCACAGAAGGGCTCTAAGAATGCTGATAATCACTCACTGAAGGTTTAGAAAAAAGAAAAAGAAAAAAGGAAGAGAAGAAAACAATGGAGAAATGGTGAAAACAAAAAATCATGGCTTGCCTTCTTCAATGAAATGTAGTGATTTGCGGAGAAGTTCCACCGACATCAGCGCTCACTTCTACAACAGACAAACCGTCATTGGTAAGGGGAGTGGTTTTTTTTTTCTTTTAGCGGTAACGATTGGCGTGAAATAAAGAAAGCAATGGAAGGAAAAAAGGCTTTCCAAAGCTGCTTTCTGATCAAACAACCAAACAGATCTCATTCGTCCCTAACCTCTCCCCTCCCCTCCCCCGCCATCCGCCTACCCCAACCCCATCTTCCCCACCTCCTTGGAGCCTTGGTTTCCATCATCATTGGTGAGAATTAGGATAGGAAGATGGGATGGAGGGGGGGGGGGGGGCGGAAA
>JPKZ01002980.1:170630-186801 GCA_000803305.1 Toxocara canis | reverse complement strand
AAGGGGGGGGGGGGGGGGGGGGGGAGCGATACAGACGCGGTTATCCTCCATTTTACATTTCTGATATGCTTTTCCATGGTAAATCAACCGCTTCATTTATCAATCCAAAATAGTGAAATGGATGTGTTTCGATATTCCTTGGTCACCTCACGTTTATGTTTTGCCTGAACCTGTCAGTGGTGGAAACGTTTCTTCTTTGAAATGAACTTCCTTCTTCTCAGCACAAATTTAACGACCCAGCTGGGGGTAAAATGCTCTTAATTATTTTGCAAAACTTCAGGCACTTTTTAATATCCGTAGGCGCTTTCGAATTTGATAAAAGCAGTAGAACAAACTGAGCGCGGAGGTCACTTCTACGATGTTCGTTGATAAATACACCTTGCAGAAATCACCTAGGCAATGACATTTTCGGTTTCGCAGCGCGGCGACGGGTTCAGGGGCACAGTGCTGGGATCAATCGGCACATCGTCGACATTATATTAAGGGGATAGATCGGTTGCTAGGGATCGAACTCTAGCTGACACCACTGCAAATGCAATGGTAATGTTTTGTAGGAGTGTCTGGAATGCCAAGTATAAGCAAAAACCCATTCACCAGCACGCTGTCCTGTCAACGCAACGACGACACACCTGTTGTAAATAATCTTCTTCACGTTTCTATCGCAAAGCCATCGGCAAGAGGCACCAGAAAGAGGAAATAGAGTAAGTTAGGGCTGAATCCGATTATCTGTGAGGGAATCGAGAGTAAAGCAGAACCCTTACTGAATTAAAAGTTATGTGAACAACATGATAGTAGCGGTTCTATCGAGACTGTTATCCCACATTCCATTGTACACCTTTCGTTCCATCTGGCGCATTGCCAATTTCAGTGCCCGCGTTTGTTTCGTTTTCGAATTTGTTCTCTTACTTCCACTCTCGATTTGTTATTGTTTCGGGTGCGGGTGGTATTGTTTGAGAAAGTCGACAGAGAGTTATCGGGTAGCGTTCGTTTGGCGTTTTGGTTGGTCATGCCATCAGCGGTGATATGTAAAACGCAAGATAACCACGAGGAGTGCGGCAGCCTATTTCTTCTGCAAGCAGCATTCGCGTATGCAGTGCTTAGGAGGTTAGGCAAATTCGATGCGGAAAAGGGAAAATGAAAGAAAAAACAGCATAGTTCATTTTCTATACCATTTGATAGGAATAGTAGTGGTAGTAGTGATAATATTAATGACAATAATGATAATAATGTTTATTCGGAAAAAGCTTGTAGAAACAGTGCGCGAATAAGCGGTATCTGCTGTTAAGTTTCCATCCATATCACCTTTGTTATTTTAACTGTAGTTGTAGTTTGCTTTAGTGTTGCTTCGGGATGTTGATGTAGTGGTGCTAAGAACCCCCGGGCTTTCATGACCACCTTTTTTTCGAGAACGCTAAACCCGTAATCACTTTCGAAAGAACAAAGGGTTTTTTTTTTCGACACCAGTTGTATGGAAGGAATTAGTTTCTTTCCAAGCAACACTGATTAGCTTTTCAGCGGGAGCAGCCAGAGTGCCAGATTGAGCTAACAAGAACGCATGCTTGCCCCCGTACTTATTAATTATCAACGATGAACATCGCCAGATGGATGTTTCCGTTCTCAACGTTGCATGTAACGTTTTAAGAAAATAATATCATCACATGGAAACTCCAAAAACGTGAAGGAAAAAATATTGTCATCTGCTCTTCAGTATCTTCCGGTGTACGATTGACCGCCGAACAGGTGGCGGCATTGGGGCGGATGCTACAAGAACGAGACAGCCGCACACTGTCAGTGGTGATGGACGCATTGATTAAGGGGGGGGGGGGGGGGGGGGGGAGCGATACAGACGCGGTTATCCTCCATTTTACATTTCTGATATGCTTTTCCATGGTAAATCAACCGCTTCATTTATCAATCCAAAATAGTGAAATGGATGTGTTTCGATATTCCTTGGTCACCTCACGTTTATGTTTTGCCTGAACCTGTCAGTGGTGGAAACGTTTCTTCTTTGAAATGAACTTCCTTCTTCTCAGCACAAATTTAACGACCCAGCTGGGGGTAAAATGCTCTTAATTATTTTGCAAAACTTCAGGCACTTTTTAATATCCGTAGGCGCTTTCGAATTTGATAAAAGCAGTAGAACAAACTGAGCGCGGAGGTCACTTCTACGATGTTCGTTGATAAATACACCTTGCAGAAATCACCTAGGCAATGACATTTTCGGTTTCGCAGCGCGGCGACGGGTTCAGGGGCACAGTGCTGGGATCAATCGGCACATCGTCGACATTATATTAAGGGGATAGATCGGTTGCTAGGGATCGAACTCTAGCTGACACCACTGCAAATGCAATGGTAATGTTTTGTAGGAGTGTCTGGAATGCCAAGTATAAGCAAAAACCCATTCACCAGCACGCTGTCCTGTCAACGCAACGACGACACACCTGTTGTAAATAATCTTCTTCACGTTTCTATCGCAAAGCCATCGGCAAGAGGCACCAGAAAGAGGAAATAGAGTAAGTTAGGGCTGAATCCGATTATCTGTGAGGGAATCGAGAGTAAAGCAGAACCCTTACTGAATTAAAAGTTATGTGAACAACATGATAGTAGCGGTTCTATCGAGACTGTTATCCCACATTCCATTGTACACCTTTCGTTCCATCTGGCGCATTGCCAATTTCAGTGCCCGCGTTTGTTTCGTTTTCGAATTTGTTCTCTTACTTCCACTCTCGATTTGTTATTGTTTCGGGTGCGGGTGGTATTGTTTGAGAAAGTCGACAGAGAGTTATCGGGTAGCGTTCGTTTGGCGTTTTGGTTGGTCATGCCATCAGCGGTGATATGTAAAACGCAAGATAACCACGAGGAGTGCGGCAGCCTATTTCTTCTGCAAGCAGCATTCGCGTATGCAGTGCTTAGGAGGTTAGGCAAATTCGATGCGGAAAAGGGAAAATGAAAGAAAAAACAGCATAGTTCATTTTCTATACCATTTGATAGGAATAGTAGTGGTAGTAGTGATAATATTAATGACAATAATGATAATAATGTTTATTCGGAAAAAGCTTGTAGAAACAGTGCGCGAATAAGCGGTATCTGCTGTTAAGTTTCCATCCATATCACCTTTGTTATTTTAACTGTAGTTGTAGTTTGCTTTAGTGTTGCTTCGGGATGTTGATGTAGTGGTGCTAAGAACCCCCGGGCTTTCATGACCACCTTTTTTTCGAGAACGCTAAACCCGTAATCACTTTCGAAAGAACAAAGGGTTTTTTTTTTCGACACCAGTTGTATGGAAGGAATTAGTTTCTTTCCAAGCAACACTGATTAGCTTTTCAGCGGGAGCAGCCAGAGTGCCAGATTGAGCTAACAAGAACGCATGCTTGCCCCCGTACTTATTAATTATCAACGATGAACATCGCCAGATGGATGTTTCCGTTCTCAACGTTGCATGTAACGTTTTAAGAAAATAATATCATCACATGGAAACTCCAAAAACGTGAAGGAAAAAATATTGTCATCTGCTCTTCAGTATCTTCCGGTGTACGATTGACCGCCGAACAGGTGGCGGCATTGGGGCGGATGCTACAAGAACGAGACAGCCGCACACTGTCAGTGGTGATGGACGCATTGATTAGGGATTTCGAACCCAGAGAAGCCGTTCCCTATATGGCCGCTAAATTGATCTTCACTGATGATCAACGGGATGCCATTCTCAACATGGTTTGTTCACTTACAAAAAGAAAAATTGCAGCTTATTAAGACGCAGTTGCTGTGTGCGAAACGCCACTGATGTTTCTTAACGAAAACTGAGCGCTGTTGGAAGTGGGTATTTTTTACCTGCGTACGTGCTGCGTCGAAAACATCAGATCAGTAATAATGTCGCCGTGCGTTAAACCTAAGCCCAACCAGCGTTGAAAGAAGATTTTCACTCCATACAGGGGGTTTTTTCTTTTAAAATTCTGCTTCTAACTCTTATTCGCCTTAAAGGTGCACTGTCTTTATTGTCAGCTCCTAAGAAAACTAACTACACCCAAACTTCCTCGACCACTTTAGCCTCGTCACGCACTATTGCGTATAGATGCAGCAACTAACTTGCCTGTTAGCCGTTATTTCGCATTACTTTTATGTTGTCCAACCATTGAGGTCTGTTCTGTACTACGTCTTTCGAAGACTTCCCGTTTGTTTTGTTAATGACCATTTTTTATCCATTTGTTTTAAGAATAACATTTTTTGTGAACCTTTGAGCAACGGTAATTTCATTTTAATCAACTTCTCGTATGCCTTTTAAAATTTGCTTTTCGATTTTCTCCCATATATCCCGCTGTCTGTTTCACATTAATTATTGATCAGTCAGTGCGGTCTTAGCTTTTCCATTCCCATCTACTTTCTAGTCAGCCGATGTTCGTTTATTTTTTCAGCCACGTCGACGAACACGTGTACTGGAATTTGTACGACAATATCGACGTTCTGCAAGCAACCTCGATGCGTTGATCTCGTTCTTCGAACATTACGGGCAGTTCCATCTAGCGACTGCGCTCTCAACGACCGTCGTACCCGAGGAGAGATCGCTTCTTTCAGAGCACAACCTTCATACATGTCTGCTGAGGGAATCGAATGTGCCTGGCCGCCTTAAGAATTATGTTAAACGTGAAGAGCTTATCGAAAATTTGAGGTTTATCCTCCGAGATCTTGCCAGTACTGGTTAGTTATTGTCTCTGCTTATATAACCCACTGATCGAGTCGCAATTCAGATAATCCTGACACTTGTTTCTCTTCCTTCCACATGATACGGGCAAAAACTGGCGTCTGGGTAGGAAATGAATGAAACAATGCTGTGATTAGAGAGAAATCCGATTATTTTGAAAGCTGTTGTTAAATTTTATGAATGCCACTGCATTAATTTGTGCTGTGCATTTGCTCACTGCTAGAGAGCTGTTAGAGGCAGCCGTAATGCGGATCGTGAAAAAAATCATTTAATGCACTCAAGGCACTGTGCTCGGGTCCTTTCTTTCGTTGTAACATATTTTGATCGTCGAAAAGAACATCCCCAGAAAGGCGGAGATGGCCGGTTGGAAAGCGTTGAAAGTCCCGGCTGTGCATCGGATGGATTGATTTTCCTCGTATTGAAATTTTCTCTTCCTTTCTTTTATCCGCTTTTTTGTGTTTCATCCATAAGCTTATTATCTAGCTTATGATTGCTTCAGTACTTTGCTTTATATATAGGTTTGTGATAGAATGATGCCAAAATTTTGTTTGGCTCGGAAACATTGACATCGTTTTATCCGTAGACCACAGACCTTGCGATAATGAGCAACCTCGCAACGTTTGCATGATAGCGCAGGCAAATAACGCGCCTGTTAGTTGCCGGTTACAATTGTGCTTTATTTCAGAACAGTTCTGGTTGGTTGTCCACGGGATGGCTGGATGTGGCAAAAGCAGCTTAGTGGCGGAAGCGTTACGTAGCTGTCCAGAAATCCTTAGTCGGTAAGTGCTTTGGCGTTGTCCATTTATGTAGGTAACTTAGGTAAGCTAGTTACCAGCGAGCAGAGCGCGATCGTGTCACACCGTTCATTGAGCACAATCATAGCTTTTTTTCCTCGTCGTACGACATATCTTTTTTTGTTATGTGGTAGGTGCGTGCTAGAATCCAAATGCCCCAGTCGTAATAGCATAACGACTTGTAAAGCCAGAAACCGCCATAGTCCATGGGCAGCTCTCACGCCGAGTTATAGAAGTAGGCGGATCTGCGTGGGAGTACGCCAGAAACAGAGAAGATTTAAAATCTTTAAAAGTTTAGCCAATTTCAAGCACCACTAGAGTCTGTTGAGTTCGCGTTTGCAAAAATATGTTCGAAAATTTCAAAAGTATAACTGACGACCTTTTCTCCTCCATCGTAGAATCCAAGAGCCAGACATAAGCACAAAGTTTTGGAAAAATTAGGTAGCGAAGTATCCATGTATAACCGCGCATGAACGCGTTCAAGCCATGTGCACTAACGGACCTCGGTACAGAACCTTTTTGATGGACACTTTATGAGTGATTTTGAGATTAGACTGTGGTGCCTCTTGGCATTCCAGTGGGTTTGTTCATATATTACTGTTCTGTATGTCTCATCTCAGTTGCGGATCTCGCTCAGTTCGTGTTTTTATTTATTTTTTCTTTTTTCTTTCTTCAGTTTGCTTGATGGATTATGTCTTTCAGTAGGACATTGTCATTATTCATTCAAGTCATTACAACATTCGTGATTTATTTGTATCTGTTCGTTTTTTAAAATTTCTATTTACAGTTTTATTTTATATAAGATTAGTGTTTGGTTTGATTTATCAATCAGAGGAGATTATTATCCGCATTTATTTGATTTCTTACTTGTGTTTAATTCTTTCTTCTGTTCTTTCTTCATTGAATGAGGCATTCCTAGCTACTACGAACATGTGATTTGGATTCATGATGGTCGAAGCTCGCGAGATTCGTTGCCTTCGTTGTATGCCGATTTCTTCGTTATAGTAGCCGACTCATTGGTGATCACTGGTCGTGAACCCGTAACCCTTATCCAAGCACAGGTACTCCCTTCTTCTTTCGCTCCATTCTGCAAGGTCTAGCCGTGCGGTTTTCATGAAATGAAACTTTGTTATTGTTGATTATACTCTTAGACGTTCTATAATTTGTTTGGCATGCACTGATATTCCTCTTTGATGCTTCCTATGCAGCTCTCAGTGCAAAACAGTTGTTGGATCGCGTGAAGTGGGTATGCCTTTGAGATAAAATGAGTAACAGTAAGAACAACATTTAAAGTGAGCGCTTACGTGGAATGTATATGCACACATTAGTACAATTTTGCCTGTAATGTGTCACATTTGCATTAGTGCTTTAAAGAGCCGTTTATGTGAGTGGAAAGTTTTTAGGTGAAAAATGCACTCTTGGATAAGCCAAATGCTCTGATCGTGCTCGATGACGTTATGCTGGAAGAGAGTGTCAGATGGTTCGATCAACTACAGGTCAGACCGTATTGCTCTTGTAGGTTCTGTGCGCTCATTGCGTTTTTCTGTTTTTGAGCGCAAATCGTTTTACCTTAAATGTCTCTTAGCGTCAACCGCCCCTCATTTTCTCAGCAACTCTTCATCCAGCTTGGACGGGAATTGGTTTTATCAGCAGCGGATAGCAGAAAAAAAATGATTTTTTTTCTGCTGTCTTACGTGAAAACACTTCCATGAGGTTTAAATCGCCATGGAAGCAGCGAGAGATTTGGTGAAGTTTTCGGCAGAGATTTCAACCGAACTCTTACTTTTTGAACCTCGGAGACATCTCTGAGGTAGAAGAAATGGGATTCGCTTTCAAGAAAACACGGTATATTAGGAAACAGTCAAGGTGAGTTGAAAAATCATAGGGAAAGGGAAGAATGGAGTGTTCGTTTCTGATCGTTGCTAAGGAAATATTTTCGAGCCGCCGAGATTAGAACACTGAGGTTAGAGTTGGTAAAGGATTGCAGAGCATTAAAGCTAAAGCTGATCGTCCTGGCTCTGTTGTTTTACTGTTCTAGATCTACCATATGCAACATCAGCAGTATTGTTGTTGGCGAAGTATCATCTCAGTGATCTGAGTATCAACGGTTCGAATATCATAATTTCCTCAATTGCGTTGAACATATCAAGGTTTTTAGGTGCTTTCGTGAGCAGCATCTTTTATGTGCATTTGCGCTTATAAAGATATTTCCTTGAGCACTCTGGCAAGGAAGGGGTTATAGGTGGCTGGTCATCGATGGCGACAGCGTTATAACAGGTCGTTTTAGGATTACGTATTGCCACTGCACCGGCATCCCGGTCGGGGTACTTCAGCGTTTTTTAGAAATTATCTTCCAGTTCTGACATCTTGGATGTGTGCGTTTAAGTATTTCATCATTTCGAATTCCTTTGAATTTATAATCCCGAAATTTCGATTTTTTGAGAACCCTTCCGGAACAGCGCTATAAGTATATTGTTCTCATGAAGGAGCTGTTTTGTTCGAGGTGCTAATCGTGGAACTTATTTTTATTCCTGCGAAACGTGCGGGATATATAGGAGAGTCACTCTACTCCCTCACTTTCCGCCAGTTGGAAATGCTCCAAAATTTATGTTTTGACAAACTCATACCATATTTGCTGATAATTTGCTAGGTGATCACCAGTGGTTGACGCAGATCTGTTTTGAGACGTTCCATGTTTGTTATTTTTTCAGTGTCGTATATTAGCGACAAGTCGCAACTTGGAGATATTTCAAGCGTCATACGGTAACGTCGTGCCATTCCGAATGACGCCTAGCGGTTTCACGATCTCAGAACTTACTTCCTTCCTAGCTGGAGCTGGTTTTCAAAACGTTGATTGTGACGTCATACAGCGCATGCATAATCTCTCATCTGGACTACCGGCGATGGCAAACATAATTGTTCACTTAGCGAGGGGCAGTGTTGAACGGTTAGTTGAATTCTAGAAAAGTAACTGAACTGGGGCAGAGACATTTGTTTTAGACTAGCTTCTGGCATATTTTCTTAGGAATGGGCTTCGACTCCACAGGAATGAAGGGAGCTTGAACAGTTACTCAACTGAGGAGCACTTTAGCTTCGGATCAGTAAAGAGGCCATTTTCTAAAAGAACAGTGTTAGATACTACATAGATGCGCTCGTAATAAAGGAGATGCTATATCTATTGCGATATTATTTTTGAAGCTCATGAGCTGGTTCACATGAAAGGTTGAGGAAGGGCACTTTAGTAAGATGGAAAAGAAGGTTAGTCCAAGATGCATATTTTTCTTTCTTTTGCTGTTCATATCTTCCCTCTTCTACCTTTTTTTTTCGACAGCTTCTGCGTTGTCTGTACCCAAATCAATTGAGTATATTGGGATGGGGGTATTTTCACATTTGCACGGCGCATGCATTGAAATACGAAGTGCACTGTTAAATGTGATATATAGTTTCGAGCAGCACGAAGAACCTTCTTCAGGCTCGGTTGGTTATGTTATCAGTTAGAAAGCGCGTCTCTTGGGTCGTTGAAATGTGTAACGTCATATAGGTATGCGAGTATGGAAGAGGCGATACAGACCTCCTTCGAAATGGTACAATTTTTATCGTTTACTTGTGAAATTTTTAAAATGATCCTCAAGGACCAAAACGTTCATATATATCACCGATAGAAAACAAATTCATTTGAGAGCTTCAAATATTGAGCACGGCTAAGGTGAAGGTTTATCCTCCATTTTTTCCTCCCCGAATATGTGTTATAAGATTTTACTCTTCGCCGGCTAACAAAAACTATGTTGCTTATTCCTGCATCGTCCAAGTCCTCAATGATTTCTCTGGGCTTATGCAAAAGTGACTAGCAAATTGAATGTTCCCATTAAAGCAGCTGGGAATGGAGAAAACTGTCTTTTTTAAGGGAGCGATTAAAAGTCTGCGGTTTTTTGGAATCATCTCGTAGGCTTTTTATCATTTTCTGAAACGATTATACCTTTAGGGTTTTTAATGACCTGTGAGCACCAAAGAATGAAACCCCTTTTTGTTTCTTTATCGCTTATTGTGATTGTCTTTAAGGGTCAGGCTAGACTGCCGAATGTCGAAAACTTAAAATGAACAGTTTATTACGAAATTACAACGACAAATTTGTATCGTTATCCATGTTTATTTTTCAAATTTAAAAATACCCTTCTGTTTATTGAAGTGACATGTAGAGGTTTACTGTGTTTAGGTTCATGCAAAATGTTGCTGTATTTGCCAATTTTAAGCTAGCCTTACCGCAGAAAGAGGTCTTCACGAGTTTGGTCGTATTTCCGGTGGACGAGTGGCTCCCTGTTGAGGTAATTTATGTTCGTTCGCAGTTCAACTTCCTTCGGATGCCAGAAAGCGCTGTAATGATTATAATGTATTGAAATCGATACAGAAGCATTGACGTTGATGGCATTGGGGCACAGGGAGGGGGATTGGTTCCGCAAATATAAATATTCTTTGAAAATTGGGCAGCGGGAGTCTAGATTGAAATTTCCAAAGGCGAACGAAAGGAACGTTCAACTAGTGACAAGTTCTGCGTAGTTGACTGAATGGATGACGTGAGCAGGCTTCACCCAGTTTGATACTAATTTGGTTATCGTTCGGCCAACTGTTGATCCAGTCACTACTTTGTTCAACGCATTAGTGACTAATCATTTGTCGATTTGTCGAGAGCAGTAGCATTCAACGTTCAAACACAGAACCTTGACGCGACTTGTTCACTGCAAGTAAACGTCGCAAAAGAAACTCTTTCACCACTGGTTGTAGATTGGTATTCTCGCAAGATCAAAGACCGAATTTCGTTTCAAGCGCAACGCACGAAGTTGGTTTACTTTTACATATGGGACGTGCGGCTAAAAATTTTTCGCGCAAGCCGAGTTCAACCTGTTCGAGAAGACTGAGTTCGCTAATGTTGTTCAGCTAGCTTCGGACTTAGCGTATTAGGGATGCTTCATTGTGGGCAGTGGGGACGAAAACGAATGTTTCATGAAGAGCTGGCCTTCATCCTCCTCAGAAATGACATTTGCTGCACTCTCTATATCCCATTCATATATAAATTAGTGCGGAAATTTGGTGATGTTTGCTAGCCTCAGTCGATCATAAATGCTTATTAGCGATTAGTTGACAATCTAAAAAGAAAACAACGAGAATAATCCAGAAAATCAACCTGAAGCATTTTAGGTAAAGAAAAAAAAGATTTAGGCAGTCTCGGTCAGACACAGTCGTCGTCTCTCTAGATGCCAGCATCGCGTTTTTAGAAATGGGCAGTTTAGTTTTGCTCTGACAGCGCGGAAACTTATATTGTGGTAAGGGGACAGAGCGAAAATTTTTGCTTTAAGAAGAATGATTCCCAGAGATTTGTGAGAATGCGTTCCAGATTAATATGTATGCTTTGGCGGCTCGCCGCTCATTGAATCAAACCCGTTTCGTAAACTAGTCGCAAATGGGAATACTCACATTTCATCCGTTCCGATCACTTATATAAATCTTCTCCTAATATTCTTTTGCAGATTTTTCTAGAGCAGTGTCCGTTTGCTTCCTCCGAAGCGGATGGGTGAATTGATTTGGAATTAAATATAGGAGGTGACCCTGGGTGCAAATTAAATTAAATTCACAAAATTTCATTCCTCATCTTCAGTGGTTTTTGAGTTGGAACTACCCAACAGGTGGATGGACATGTATGCAAATGTGGAGATAAAATTTGCATATGGAAATGTGACAAAGTGTACGAAAAGTAGCTAACTCGCCTAAGGTGGGTAAATTGCTAAAGCTTGTAGTGTGGCGATTTAAAATTAGCAAGCGTTCCATGCCTTAAACTATATTCACTAGTGCATTCGGAGCGTCCAGGAGCATATCCCATTAGTTTAGGTGCCCAGTACTTGTCGCCAATCCTATTTTTCGTCTCGTCGCCCAAAACGGGGTGTCAGCTATGGTAGCATTCACGTTAGCGGCTAGCGAAGAATGCCAGGAAGTCGAAATTATAAAAATATAAGTCAACCTAGGACTAGTCATTCAGAATGGACTAGTCATCTGGAATTTCGTGGCAAACAGCTTGATGCGATCAGCCTACAAATCATAAATTTTCATAGTCGTGTGGCGGCTGAAAGCCAAGGATATTATGAGGGCACTGAGAAAGAGTAGAACTTTGAGTATTGGTCTCAGCAAAATTTTTCAGGCAGTGGAAGTCGCTAAAGAATCTTTTTTCTAAAACAGTTAAGCATATGAGGAAGACATAGAGAGAGCGCATTAAAGAGCTTATCTCGGATGCAACTGTTTATGTCTGCGTCGATATTATATTTAGCAGTTTTTTTTTCGGAAGAGCGGTGGAAAGCTTGTTGCTTTAGCGATAATTGCCAAATTAGCTAACTAGGATAAGCTAGCTGCTTCTGAGAAACGCTGTTTAATAGTTCGATACAATTGAACAACGTGGTCTCACAGTCGAAATGAAATGAGTCGAAAAGAAAGAATATATAACGGTTTCAAGGAAATATGTAGCACAAACTTTGAAGGAATACGGTTCCCTCATCTCTCTGTTCAGTGTTTGCGATTTTCCTCTCAGTCATTTTTTACCCTCGTTCTCTCCATTCCCCTTCGTTCGGTCGCCGTTCCTCCTTTGCCATCTCGTGACATCCGTCTATCGCCCTTAAATTTCTGAAATCGGCATTTCGGGCTGTAGCAAGCGCCCTCGGTTGGAGATCTTTGATCTGGATACCGACTGGCTCTACACCCACCATTTAAGGGCATACCGAAAAAAAAGATTTAGGCAGTCTCGGTCAGACACAGTCGTCGTCTCTCTAGATGCCAGCATCGCGTTTTTAGAAATGGGCAGTTTAGTTTTGCTCTGACAGCGCGGAAACTTATATTGTGGTAAGGGGACAGAGCGAAAATTTTTGCTTTAAGAAGAATGATTCCCAGAGATTTGTGAGAATGCGTTCCAGATTAATATGTATGCTTTGGCGGCTCGCCGCTCATTGAATCAAACCCGTTTCGTAAACTAGTCGCAAATGGGAATACTCACATTTCATCCGTTCCGATCACTTATATAAATCTTCTCCTAATATTCTTTTGCAGATTTTTCTAGAGCAGTGTCCGTTTGCTTCCTCCGAAGCGGATGGGTGAATTGATTTGGAATTAAATATAGGAGGTGACCCTGGGTGCAAATTAAATTAAATTCACAAAATTTCATTCCTCATCTTCAGTGGTTTTTGAGTTGGAACTACCCAACAGGTGGATGGACATGTATGCAAATGTGGAGATAAAATTTGCATATGGAAATGTGACAAAGTGTACGAAAAGTAGCTAACTCGCCTAAGGTGGGTAAATTGCTAAAGCTTGTAGTGTGGCGATTTAAAATTAGCAAGCGTTCCATGCCTTAAACTATATTCACTAGTGCATTCGGAGCGTCCAGGAGCATATCCCATTAGTTTAGGTGCCCAGTACTTGTCGCCAATCCTATTTTTCGTCTCGTCGCCCAAAACGGGGTGTCAGCTATGGTAGCATTCACGTTAGCGGCTAGCGAAGAATGCCAGGAAGTCGAAATTATAAAAATATAAGTCAACCTAGGACTAGTCATTCAGAATGGACTAGTCATCTGGAATTTCGTGGCAAACAGCTTGATGCGATCAGCCTACAAATCATAAATTTTCATAGTCGTGTGGCGGCTGAAAGCCAAGGATATTATGAGGGCACTGAGAAAGAGTAGAACTTTGAGTATTGGTCTCAGCAAAATTTTTCAGGCAGTGGAAGTCGCTAAAGAATCTTTTTTCTAAAACAGTTAAGCATATGAGGAAGACATAGAGAGAGCGCATTAAAGAGCTTATCTCGGATGCAACTGTTTATGTGTGCGTCGATATTATATTTAGCAGTTTTTTTTTTTCGGAAGAGCGGTGGAAAGCTTGTTGCTTTAGCGATAATTGCCAAATTAGCTAACTAGGATAAGCTAGCTGCTTCTGAGAAACGCTGTTTAATAGTTCGATACAATTGAACAACGTGGTCTCACAGTCGAAATGAAATGAGTCGAAAAGAAAGAATATATAACGGTTTCAAGGAAATATGTAGCACAAACTTTGAAGGAATACGGTTCCCTCATCTCTCTGTTCAGTGTTTGCGATTTTCCTCTCAGTCATTTTTTACCCTCGTTCTCTCCATTCCCCTTCGTTCGGTCGCCGTTCCTCCTTTGCCATCTCGTGACATCCGTCTATCGCCCTTAAATTTCTGAAATCGGCATTTCGGGCTGTAGCAAGCGCCCTCGGTTGGAGATCTTTGATCTGGATACCGACTGGCTCTACACCCACCATTTAAGGGCATACCGTGCCATGTTTCTTTTTATGCATCCAGGAGTTTTATCTATGGTTGGTACGCTGAAACACTACGTTCTCCACAAATGCTGATCATTTTGAAAATATCGATCGTACTCGTTTCTTGGTTGCAATGATTTTTTGCTTTTCATATTTCATTTCCACTAAAGAATATCATCCTTATTCCAGACATCTTTACTGCACTTTCACTATACTTGCGATCCATCTGTCGACATCCGTTTGTAGGCATTGTTTTGAAAGTGCCTTTTAAAAGCTTCAAAATTTTTTCGCTCCTTAATTTCGACATCTCTCTACAGCTCTGAGTCTACACGCCACCATTTGGTCGCCGAATGTATTTCCTTTGTGTTTCCTTTCTTTTTCTCTTTAAAAATTCCCACTCAAATTGTTCATCAAAAGGTTTCGCCCCATCTTTACATGTCTTTTACATGTCTTTTTTACATGTGCTTTTTCTGAACGCATGACTTTTCCTTTTATTCAGGTGATCTCATTGATTGCACCAGTGGATGTGACCGATCATGAGGAATCGATTTATGCCACTGAGGAACAACTCGAGACTCTTGCGAAACATTCATTGTTAGACGAGAGGCAAGCGCCACAGCAATGCAAATCGCAATTCGAGTATCGCATTCACCCGTTGGTGGGCGCTTTTCTTAGGAGAACACTTCTAAAAGAGTCTCCTTTTGTTGAGGTATATTCTTGCGTGTTCTTCCAGTTTATTTGCACCACAAAGTATTCCCTCGTTTTATTTTTCGTTTTAATTTTTTAATATGTAATTTTATGTTGGAGCCAACCATAGCTTGCTTTGCGCTTTATGATGCTTGTTTATGGGCGAGTGCAGTTGCAGTTTTTTTAGAGTAATTAGAAGAATATGTTTTTTAAAAAGAGCAACAAATTAATTTTTGTACAGTAATGGCCTTTTAAAATATGTACTGTTAAGATATTTTGGTCTTACATTCGTTTTGCAGAGACGAGACAGCGTGGTACATAGCAATGAGTAAAGCAAACGTACCGCAATGATCGAAAGTGATTGTCTGGATGATCATGAGCTAAAAGTACATTAAGAGGCGTCAATGCACAGAAGACAAATCGGTGTTACAAAGCAAATTGTAACTCGTCAAGAAATTCTGACAAACGTTTTATTAATCTCAATAAGTGATTTGACGCACACTCTACACCAACATTCGGTCGTTTCTCTATTTAAGGTTGAAATACAATGCGCGTATTGATTTTGCTATGATTATGTTCGGCGTCCCCGGTACCTTTTCTTCGGAAAGCTGCCCTGAGAATTGCATCTATTCTGCCTTCCTTTCGAACGTTTCCTTTTCGTTCGATGCTCTCTTTGTTTTCTCTAATCTGGGATGGCGGCTTAAAGAAAAGAGATTGTTATGATTTAAAGATTATATTGATTGCAGGAGCTGCGTTCCATATTGAAGTTGAGGTTGAGAAGCTTTATTGAGGAAAGCACAGACGAGCGAACTCGAATGCGTGTCGTCACATTCAGCGAACATTTTCTTAGAGACAACTGCTTAGAGTTGCAATCTGAAGAAAATGTCATATCGATGGGTGCGGGTGACCATCAGATGGCCGCTGTGAGTTCTGCATCAGTGATAGCAACTAGGAGTATTGCTAACGCTGATAAAACACCAGACAAGAGGCGATGGGAAGACAGTTGCTTTTTCATGTAGCATTTATCTGTTAATCTTTATTGTTGTTTTAAGACTTGACATAAGCTCATTCTTCATTTGAGGAGTACAAATAGTGTTAACAAGTTGCAGAACGTTTTCGAGCCGACGTCGCAATTCACCTGAAAAAATATAAGAAAGATAGAGCGGAACGAGTGATGAGATAAAAAGGAAACTAACAAAAGGTTGAAGATATAAACTGGTGGGACTGGAAATTGTGTTCGCTAACTGTTTCATGAAAGAAAGTACTGAAGCACACTTGTTTGATATCACATGACTAACTGGAACTAAAAGTGATATTTTTTAGCGGAAAAGAGAGGAGAGGAATATTTTTTTGGTAAACAAGGTGCGAATGTGCGTACAATAGCTTAGTCGGTGAAGCAATTAATATAGAAAGTGAAGATCGCTGCTCCGGGATTGCTTGTGGGTATGCAACGTTTCCACTGTTCATTATGGAAGTGTGTATTGTAATAAGTCGGCCTGTTACTGCAATATTTCGAAATAATTTAGCTGCGCGTTATTACTGATTGTAACGAAAGCCAAAGGTTACCGCATGCTTTTGCTGCCTTTATTCTCCCATACGATCTTCTTTGAGGTAGTGCGTTATCATCCTCCATAAAATGGCTCGCTCAGTTTAAGAGGTGGTTTACACGAGGAAGGAGGGAGAGG
>JPKZ01002980.1:152089-169680 GCA_000803305.1 Toxocara canis | reverse complement strand
GGGGGGGGGGAGAGAAGTAAAGAAGTTATTCCTCAGTTGAGTATTTACTCTGTTTTTTTGCCCAATGAATTCCTTTTTATTGTTTCACTCTGATAAAATGGCAGGCATTGAGTCCATTCATTTGATGTGCAAAGTCGAAAATTTTAGAGTGGAGAAGTGGGAAATATGTGCTAAACTGCAATAATGCATCCGCCATTGACTCTATAAAGCAATTTGCTTAGTCGTTCTTAAGGATTGAGCAAAAACAATGACTGAACACACCGTATGGTGTATGAGGTTCGGCACTCTTAATAATGCTTCAATGATGGGCCAATTTTTTACGGATAAAAATTGAATCAGCGGTTCCTTGGGAGAGTTAATCGAATCGAATCTTTTATTTAGTCGATCAGCGACGACAGTTCAAAGTTGATACGAAGAGATGCAATCACAATACAAAGTAGGTACATCATTTAATCGAGGATCGTTCTCTTAAGTTTACATTGTTTCTCAACACGGCATCTTTTACAGTCCAAAGAAAATTTTCAAGTCTCCAGCATTGAGTGATAGCAATAGGCAATGAGAGATTTGAGGAGTCCACGCAGTCAAGGTGTTCTAGCCGTATTTCAGAGCAATAGTCTTCGCGGCTTAAGATTCCCGGTTATCTGCTTTTTTCTTCGCACTCGAATAGGCAGAAAAACCGAGGAGCATCCATAAGTTTCTGCCCAAAGTATGTAATGTTCGCCACAGTTGCCATAAAATTTGTGTTCAGCATATATTAAAATCACCAGGCCATTCTCTTGGTGAAGAAATTATCATGGAAGCGCTCCGATTTCACTCATTCAGCGTCCGGTACACTCGATGACAGCTGAGAGTTCGATCAGAGAGTTAATTATAATTTGAGTTAGGCGATACGGAGCATTCTGTCTGCAAATGAAGCTGTTCATCTATCATAGTTCCATTAATCGCGTACGAATGAGCAACTTAAATACTGTGAAGCATGCCAGCAAATGATCGCGGAGATTTCTAGGAGCCTAAGCATAGGTCCTGAAACTTTGAGAATGATTTACATAAGCGCATTTTATATGAACCTACAAAAATGGAGACAGTTCTACAATTTGGTTATTAGTGACGCAGAAAATCATGGCTGCAGTTGATTTTGCGCAATTATTCTAATTTTAGAACAAATCTTATCTTGTATTGTGAGCAGACGTCTCTGTTGTTTGTAAATCTGCTTGAAAGCGGTTGCTCGAGACTTGCTTCAGGGCGCAGTGCCTATTTCACCGAAGAGGCGCGCTCTAAATCCTGTCTGAAGTGCAGGGCAAGTTTCGCATGTTGTTCTGTTTTAGGTTGCCATAAACATTCATGCGTGATTTTCCTGTGCAACTTCCTGGGGCCGGCTAATCCGTTTGGTAGTACAAACAATTCGCTTTCAAATTACGTCTGGCACACTGCAAGCGTTAGCCTGGTTATGACGCTCGAATTCGTCCACAAGCTTTGATTATTCACATTTTACCAATCTTTGCCCGAACAGCTCAAACAGCTCCTTTGTTCATACTATGCGGTGGTCACGAAATCGGAGACGGGAACTTATGTAAAAGTGATGCTTATTGGAAGCACTTACGATTGGACTGCTCGACTTTGGTGCAGCGATTTGCGTGGTGTGACCAATATTCAGAAACACAGCAGTGGGGACTAAGTTCTTCCTTTCAGGGATTACATAGTGATACTTAATCAGCCTAGAACAGTTTGCTTGATTCAGGTTCGCAAGAGTGTGCTAAACTATTAGATCCGATTGGCGCAAGCGCGTTCCAAACTCACGACAATGTCTAGCGCAGCAGCTTCGGGTAGCGCACAAAAGAAGAAGAAACGACGCTCACGTAACTCACGTCATTCGCACAACGACTCCACAAGGTTAGTTGTGACGTGACGTATGCGGAACTGTATGCCAGGCGGTTGGCAAGTAATGCACTTTGATAGCTTCACTCAACAGATCAGCGGGTTTCATAAATTGGGCGCAAATAGTGAAACGTGCCTAATGCATTTATGCAGTGCTAGCATATGGGTGCGAAAATTGGAATTGTTTAAAATTAAATAGACTGATAAGATATCTTTACGCATTAAACATGAACTGTAAAGTACGCATCTCTATAATTTGACTTTTTTCTGCTAATATAGATCTTATTTGAGAGCTTGCTTTATTTTGCATTACAACAAAAGGGAAATGCAATCTGATCAAATGCAAAATGCATGCAAATTATTTAAAGCACACTTAAGTACCAATAATATCTTCGGAAGTGGATGGGTCGATTTGAAATTAATTCTAGGAGGTCATCCTGGGATATAGATTATACTTAACAAATCTCTCAGCTCTAGCTTCAGTAGGATTCAAATTGAATGTGCCGCGTAGATGGACAGATAAATGCACCATCAATACATGCACGAGTATGGCGTCGCCATAATGCGCTTTGCAAATGTGAATCCTACTGATGTGAATGTGAATGTGAATGTCAATTATGAAATGAACTTAATGAACTTTACTACTAATAGTCGTTGAACGATTACATTTTAATGAATGCCGTTTTGAGGGAATAAAAGTTTATTGAGAGACGACATGTATAAACATCGAAAAAATAAATGGTGATAACCGCCGCTTCATTGGCACCATCGTGATAAAGCATCATTTTCGATTTTTGAAGAAGCGTTAGAAGATTATATTAGACTGTTCGCTTATGAAATGTCTTCCCCTCACCTTTCTCCCTGCCCCCTGGCCCGCCGGTGATGAGGCAGAGTTATTTAAGTAGTAGTTTCAATGAAATGTGTCATCTAGGTCACCTTCCAGACGGCCTACTTGAATAACTTGAATCTACGCTTCTAAATCTCGTTTTCGTTGCCGCGATAACCACACATGCACGCTAACGGTACGCTGCCATCCACATCACAAAAATGGCGTCATTGTTTTCACTTCTGATAAATAGTATATACGGTTGCCACACATGCTGTTTTCATGTTTTATATAAAATCTTTTCTTGCCACTTTAGCTTTTACATTCTTTTTTCTTTTGTGTTTTGCGGGGAATATTATGGTCGCATTCTCGCATTGTTGTTGACCGTCCAACCACCGTTCCGAAATTAAGAGATTGCTTTATCGCAATGAACACTGAATGAAATAAATAAAGCCTATTCAGTGGAAGAGGAACGAGCCAGAACGTGAGCATGTTCTTCATCTATCATCTCTTTAAGGGCGCCAGTAGTGATGTTTTCACGCGTGAAGGGTCGTCCCGAGATGGCTCGTCTACAATTACTACTGATGAATGTCGACGAAAGACAACTCAAATACAAAGTGAAGATCAAAGAAGGATGCACTGTTACTGTAAGAAGTGAAACATCCTTATCTGTGCACGAGCCAGCTTCTACAACGTACAATAGAATTCGAAAAAGTTCCTGGTCTACTCCAGCGTCTAGAAATTTTGCTTCTTGCCGGAAGTCTTTGTAGGTCTTCTACGAGGTTAACGCATAAATGAATGTGAATAATATTGGCCAGTTCTGTACTCTTCCGTTGTATGGAGGGGGAGGGAGGATGGGATAAGAATGCGGTGGGAGGGGGGAGGTGTGGGGGATGGGAGGAGAAGCAAATTTTCATTGAAAAGGCTGAAGAGCATAGCGTTTACAGTACCACACAGACGCTCGTGATATGTATGAATGGTATGCTGCACCTATAAAAGCATCGAACATTTTCCGCCACATCTCTTCCGGCCGGTCACATCATGTGAATTCGCGGAAAGCACACTTCACCTTCCACCTTCCAGATGTGCCGTCATGCGCATAAAGGAATAACCTTGGTTTTTTAGCTGTTCTTTGATGGGTCATTTTGGCATTATATAGTTGTGCAGAAGTCAGTCCACGAAAGGAAATAGTGCTGGAGCGACAAAGGGTACCATTGTGGGATTTGGCTGCAATATCATCATTACAGCCAACAAAATATATACCGTTTCACCTGACCGTAGCCGTCATTTTAGTTGTGGCTTTTAAAAAAATGTATGCGTCTCCGACTATCAGTCGAACAGCTAAAAATTTGGAAGAACTTTTCCACTTTTTATAATAATGTTCAGTTTTTCCTCCCATCTAATCCCCCTTCATACAAACGTTTTTGTATGTAAGGTAAGATCTTGGAATTCCACGGAAACCGCAAAATAATTTTGAATTTTCCAAATCTTGACATACTTTCGCAATGACTGATGATTTCCTTGAAACAACAAACCGTATGAAGCACTCAGCCTGCCTTGCTAAGTAGAGGAACAAAGATTGTGCTTATCAGTTTTACCAGCAAACTTCTTGACGACTTCTATCGAGTTGTGGTTCAGTTAAAGTTCAATCGACTATATACGAATTAGACGACGGCTTGTTAATAAAGGTTTCTGTGTATTTTAGCTATAGCAACAGGCCGCATACCATTGCAACTGTTATTCGTAGTCTTCATTATCAAGCGCATTCGTCGTAAAAAAGACGTTTAAAAAATGCTTTACACCCTCCAACCGAATGCTCATAGGCGTTGCCGAGCGGAGTGGGCCAACTGGACGCCCATGCATCAACTCGTGTGATGCTGATATGGCGGCGTCCACCTGACATTGACGACTGGAGCAAGGTGAAACCAGCTGTACTTCTACTCGTCGGTGAATACGGAGACGATGACAAGCCCGAGAGCAAACGACGCATCATTCAACGCATGAATGGTTATCACCACTTTAAGTCGGCAATCTTTTAGGATTGCTACATGACGGCGCGACTGCGCGCATAGATCAGGCCAGCGGTGGATACAGAAGCAGGGGAACGGACCTTACTGCTTAAATACTAAGCTTACTGTCAAAAATCGGCATGTAACAAAACATGGATCCTCTACTTTCTGTGGAAGGAGCCGAATGATAGATGTATGAAGTTTACTGCGGAAATGGGAAATTAGCATGGAATAAGGCCAATAGGTTTGTTGGCCCAAACAGGGATGGCAAGTTGAGATCGTGCATGCGCAAGGTCAGCGCACGCGGTCGCGTGAGCATGTGCTAAAACTAGACCATGAAGCTTTCGTCCTTAAAACAGTAATTCCATCACAACCTGGTACAGTTCAGTTACTACTGCGTCCCTTGCGAAATCGAGTAGCGAGCGCACTTTTTGTAGCAAATTATTTGGGCTGCAGCAATGTTGCCTTATGCTATTCTCCATCTTCAACGGCGAGAGAAACGTTGACCCCCTGGGTTTCCAACTCGCAAGCTTTAGCGTCTGTGTTTCATACGGCACAAAGACGAGCCGCATATGGCAGTGTGCGAAAGGGAGGGGAGAGGGACGGGAGGAAGTTATGCCTCGTTTCAGAATTATTCTTTTTCAATAGTCGCTTGCTTGCTTATCGTATGCGCCATACGACTATTCACCACACATACCGTCATTACGTATGCAGAGGAACAAAGATTGTGCTTATCAGTTTTACCAGCAAACTTCTTGACGACTTCTATCGAGTTGTGGTTCAGTTAAAGTTCAATCGACTATATACGAATTAGACGACGGCTTGTTAATAAAGGTTTCTGTGTATTTTAGCTATAGCAACAGGCCGCATACCATTGCAACTGTTATTCGTAGTCTTCATTATCAAGCGCATTCGTCGTAAAAAAGACGTTTAAAAAATGCTTTACACCCTCCAACCGAATGCTCATAGGCGTTGCCGAGCGGAGTGGGCCAACTGGACGCCCATGCATCAACTCGTGTGATGCTGATATGGCGGCGTCCACCTGACATTGACGACTGGAGCAAGGTGAAACCAGCTGTACTTCTACTCGTCGGTGAATACGGAGACGATGACAAGCCCGAGAGCAAACGACGCATCATTCAGCGCATGAATGGTTATCACCACTTTAAGTCGGCACTCTTTTAGGATTGCTACATGACGGCGCGACTGCGCGCATAGATCAGGCCAGCGGTGGATACAGAAGCAGGGGAACGGACCTTACTGCTTAAATACTAAGCTTACTGTCAAAAATCGGCATGTAACAAAACATGGATCCTCTACTTTCTGTGGAAGGAGCCGAATGATAGATGTATGAAGTTTACTGCGGAAATGGGAAATTAGCATGGAATAAGGCCAATAGGTTTGTTGGCCCAAACAGGGATGGCAAGTTGAGATCGTGCATGCGCAAGGTCAGCGCACGCGGTCGCGTGAGCATGTGCTAAAACTAGACCATGAAGCTTTCGTCCTTAAAACAGTAATTCCATCACAACCTGGTACAGTTCAGTTACTACTGCGTCCCTTGCGAAATCGAGTAGCGAGCGCACTTTTTGTAGCAAATTATTTGGGCTGCAGCAATGTTGCCTTATGCTATTCTCCATCTTCAACGGCGAGAGAAACGTTGACCCCCTGGGTTTCCAACTCGCAAGCTTTAGCGTCTGTGTTTCATACGGCACAAAGACGAGCCGCATATGGCAGTGTGCGAAAGGGAGGGGAGAGGGACGGGAGGAAGTTATGCCTCGTTTCAGAATTATTCTTTTTCAATAGTCGCTTGCTTGCTTATCGTATGCGCCATACGACTATTCACCACACATACCGTCATTACGTATGCGGTTGTAAACACTGCGGAATTCATGGTTCTACTAGGAAACGTGACCAAAACTCACAAAAGCACTACTGAGCGACTAATGTTGAACGTGGTTAATGTTCGGCATACATAATAAGAACAAAGGCAAACCACGCAATGATAATAGTTGAGAATTTGGAGTTAGTTTCTCTCTTCTTTTTGCCGAGACTAATAACAATATTTTTGAACAGGGCAGGTTTCACCAGATAAGGAATGCGATCCGGCAAATCCGCCAGAGGAGAAATTCTCGTTCGGCAGTGCAGCTGCTCCAGAAAAGGGAGCTGAAGCTGCTGAAGTTGAACAGCCTTCACATCCGTGAGTTGAAGGCTTCTTTTTCCATACTTCTTGAGGTGTTCATGATTTGGTGGCCTTAATATTGCAATGAATATTTTAAAACCCGTTACTCTGCAAAAAGTCCGGAAAGCCATATATTTATTCTAACTTTTAATACAGTGAATTTGTAAAAGAGTGCCAGGAGAATTGAAATATGAAGCATAACAGCCTTTGTCGGGAATGAGTGCTACGACATTTGCAAACCGGAAATTTTCAAAGAAGCGGAAGGAGGGGGCGAGATTTTAATTGCTCTTGTCCTCCGCTACGCCAAAGTAATGCTGCACCTAACTATTGCTGCACACCCAATGCCATTACCATCAGTGAGAATGTTCAGCGTGTAATATTAGCGTGCTGATTTCAAGCTCTGACCAAAATGTTTTTCTTGCTTCTGCATGCCAGAAAGCTGGCCAGATATGCGTTTTATCAGACCTCCTGGTTTCGTAGACTCTGCGCTAATTCATATTCTAGGTAACTTGATCAGATGGAGAAATCTTTTATCACAGATGCACCTTTATGCGACTGGGTCATTGAAAAATGCATTTCGACTAGTCGCAAACTGCCTGTCAACCTTGGCACTATGAAATAACACACACACAAACACAGTGGTGCACTTTTGAGAAAATTCATACAAATTGAGCTCCACATAATTTTGAAGCACTAATTGAACGACTGTGAAACGTTGTAAAACTGTAGCGCTCACATCCCTCTCACATAGTACTCCATCCACCAAACCGGCCAGCGAGCATCGCGTCCACACAGTTGTCCATCTACACGTTTATCCTCTCAACCCAACTGATGTGCGCCAAAATCAATCATAATTCTCGCATTTGTGTCTTCGTTAAATGAAATCCGCTAATAAAAACTTCAGTTAAACGATCTTCTTGCCTTTTTGATCATAACTGAACGCACAAATATGAAAGAGTGCACACAACGATGTAACGGCAAATATCGTTAACCTTCAAATACAGTTCTCTTCAATGCAGTGCCCTTCACAAATTAAGTAACTCTATGGGAAGATAGAGATTTGCGTAATCCTCTTTCCTTCGTCAGATTCAGTCGTCCGTTTTGGATGCTGCCATAAAATAGGTCCACTTGGAAACTTCAGTCTGCCCTTGAAATTATGTCATCTACGCTAAAGATTGTATAAAAATCTCTGTCAGTTGAAATCAGACTTGTTGTGGTAGATTGTACTGAATAAGGCCACTTTGTCGCATATTTTGATTGTTCGGCTTGAGAGGATATCTTCAAGAAGATCCGTGACATCATTTGAGGAGGTACAACTTTCTCCTTCTTCATCCGATTAAGTCGAGATTGAACGGATATCAGGATGTGGATTACAAATGCAGGATTTCGAACCTTTAGATTCAGCTGGAGCCGTTGAACAGACAGGTAGATACAGACGTACATAACCATGACCATGACATTGTCATAATAGGCTTTGCAAGTGATTGCCAAAGCGCATAAAAATCATGCTCAATTTATTGGACGCATTTGGATGCTAAGGCATTGTATAGAATGCCTATCGTAGGTGTTAGCTCTATCAAAAGATTGTGTTATGACCGGGAAATATTTTAAGGTCATTCCTTGCTATCTCAGAAGAAGTTCTTTATGTTGAAAACCTAGAGTTTAGGTGCCGCTCATACCACAACTCATACTGTGCCTGACCTCTGACAGTGGAAAGCATTACGGAGCAGCCGGGAGTCGAACCCAGTATGAATTGTGCCGTGAGCAGCACCTAAGCAGATTGCTTTCAACATTAAAAAAACTGCTACACAGTATATACAGACCTATCACCCCCGTCCTACGTCGCGTCGGGCAGTAGTTCAGCAGAGATAGCCCTTGCCGGTATGCGGAAGACGAGGGTCCGACACTAGGCTGCTCAGCACTGCTTTTCTTTCTTTTCACAGTCAGAGGTCAGACACAGAATCTCAGATGAGATAATAAAACTCCCGACGCGACAAATAAGAAGACAACTTTCAAAATAACAACTTTATTTTTATCTAACTTTAGCGTTCGCTAAGAGTTCTGGTGCAGAAACATGATCTTTGGAATTTTGAAAGGGTTGCTATTCATGAAATGCTGGTAATAGCGCCGTAAATGATGTCGCCCTTGCCGAGTCAAAATTTTATGATTTTGAACTTCAGTGCTTTTATCATTTAAATGAAACCACTAACACCTATATTCACCATCCTCAATCTACTCCAACTCACTTCACTCTCACCACTTCGTCTAAACTATTTACTCTAACGATGAAGTTTCCAGTAATCGTATGGTGTTGAAGTTCATAGTATAATAAATAGTACTTTCATGGTCCAATTGTTTTGCCGAAGACACATGCTCGATAAAGAAATGGACGTTAAAGACGCGTACATTTGAGCTGCTTTAGTCATAATCACAGCACACAAACTTCTGATCATTATTATTGCTATAGGAGGCGAACGATCGTTAGAAAAGTGTTCTCCTGTAGAATTTCAAACTGTGCAATGGTGATTAAAAAGCGCCTGTCAAAAGATGAATAGAGGTTCGCGGTGGAACAGCCACTTCCAACAAAC
Source organism: Toxocara canis (assembly GCA_000803305.1). NCBI lineage: Eukaryota > Metazoa > Nematoda > Chromadorea > Rhabditida > Toxocaridae > Toxocara > Toxocara canis. Next base: position 160,203 of record JPKZ01002980.1, on the reverse strand, counting down.
ATATATTAACAATGATCTCTTGCGCTTAATGGAGAAAACGTCACTTAAGCCAAATCTTCACATGAAACGTGCCTACATTCAGCCTTGTAATATACACTCGTTATGAGCATTTAGCGTAACACGTCGAGCTGATCGGTCCTTTGCACGCGTTACAAAACGAAACCGCACTTATGGTCGTTGAATACTGCTCAAGACATATGGCTAAGACGCTTCAAGCAGAATCTGTGCCGTAAATAAAAACGGAAAATCGATAAGCTTTGAGCAAAGTGATCGTTGTAAACGAGCACAGATGATACCGCTCTGGTTCTTTGAAACAATACCAAATTCCAATGGGTTAATTCCAATGGGTTAAGTATAAATTGTAGCCGCTTTGCATACTGCAACAATTGATTCGTTATATCAAAAAAGCTCTTACTAACACCGGCATTCGAGGGCTACAATTCCAATATGAACGTGGTTTCCGCGTCGGTTTTCAGAGAAAGCGGTCCCTATCTTCTTGCCTTCTTCATATGCGTGCCTTTATAAGCGATTCAAATATTGGATAACATTCTAATATTCCATAATGATATCGTTCTCAAATGAGTAACAATTCTTCGGCCTTTTTCCGTTGACTTATTGTCCTGGTTCGCCTCGGATAAAGTGCTCCTTTGAGAATGCCTCCTTGGTGGGTCGCTTCTCGACATCTTTGTCGAGAGTCCTTCAGTTTTACTTCTCTTCGATAAGATCCGTACCAGCTGGAAAATTGCAGGAAAAACACTGCACAATATGGGGATGGTATCAAATCAGAGCGTTGCAAAAATGTGCGGATCAGAGCGTTGCCAAAAAAAAAGACTGAAAATCTCTTAACCTTTCTTCATCCACTGATAGGACCAGCGAACAGATTCATCGCTTATGTAGATATTTCCACGTTCCCTACAACGAATGTGAGACGTGACAAGCAACTGCATAAATCAACATGCAAAGTCGATGCTTCGCCTCCACCGACTAAATTTGCAGCGCTCCAGTTTCATAAGCGCATGTCTTAGGATGTGGTGCTGTGATGGTGGCTTTATTTTCGCCACTGTTTTATGGATTTTCACTATCGGTGATATCCATAGCGCTTTATGCTATTCAAACGAGGTATAATTATTGCCTTTTCCTCATGTTCGATCATATTTCCACTGGAAATGGGATTTTCTTCGAGATAATAAAACTCCCGACGCGACAACTAAGAAGACAACTTTCAAAATAACAACTTTATTTTTATCTAACTTTAGCGTTCGCTAAGAGTTCTGGTGCAGAAACATGATCTTTGGAATTTTGAAAGGGTTGCTATTCATGAAATGCTGGTAATAGCGCCGTAAATGATGTCGCCCTTGCCGAGTCAAAATTTTATGATTTTGAACTTCAGTGCTTTTATCATTTAAATGAAACCACTAACACCTATATTCACCATCCTCAATCTACTCCAACTCACTTCACTCTCACCACTTCGTCTAAACTAATTACTCAAACGAAGAAGTTTCCAGTAATCGTATGGTGTTGAAGTTCATAGTATAATAAATAGTACTTTCATGGTCCAATTGTTTTGCCGAAGACACATGCTCGATAAAGAAATGGACGTTAAAGACGCGTACATTTGAGCTGCTTTAGTCATAATCACAGCACACAAACTTCTGATCATTATTATTGCTATAGGAGGCGAACGATCGTTAGAAAAGTGTTCTCCTGTAGAATTTCAAACTGTGCAATGGTGATTAAAAAGCGCCTGTCAAAAGATGAATAGAGGTTCGCGGTGGAACAGCCACTTCCAACAAACATATATTAACAATGATCTCTTGCGCTTAATGGAGAAAACGTCACTTAAGCCAAATCTTCACATGAAACGTGCCTACATTCAGCCTTGTAATATACACTCGTTATGAGCATTTAGCGTAACACGTCGAGCTGATCGGTCCTTTGCACGCGTTACAAAACGAAACCGCACTTATGGTCGTTGAATACTGCTCAAGACATATGGCTAAGACGCTTCAAGCAGAATCTGTGCCGTAAATAAAAACGGAAAATCGATAAGCTTTGAGCAAAGTGATCGTTGTAAACGAGCACAGATGATACCGCTCTGGTTCTTTGAAACAATACCAAATTCCAATGGGTTAATTCCAATGGGTTAAGTATAAATTGTAGCCGCTTTGCATACTGCAACAATTGATTCGTTATATCAAAAAAGCTCTTACTAACACCGGCATTCGAGGGCTACAATTCCAATATGAACGTGGTTTCCGCGTCGGTTTTCAGAGAAAGCGGTCCCTATCTTCTTGCCTTCTTCATATGCGTGCCTTTATAAGCGATTCAAATATTGGATAACATTCTAATATTCCATAATGATATCGTTCTCAAATGAGTAACAATTCTTCGGCCTTTTTCCGTTGACTTATTGTCCTGGTTCGCCTCGGATAAAGTGCTCCTTTGAGAATGCCTCCTTGGTGGGTCGCTTCTCGACATCTTTGTCGAGAGTCCTTCAGTTTTACTTCTCTTCGATAAGATCCGTACCAGCTGGAAAATTGCAGGAAAAACACTGCACAATATGGGGATGGTATCAAATCAGAGCGTTGCAAAAATGTGCGGATCAGAGCGTTGCCAAAAAAAAAGACTGAAAATCTCTTAACCTTTCTTCATCCACTGATAGGACCAGCGAACAGATTCATCGCTTATGTAGATATTTCCACGTTCCCTACAACGAATGTGAGACGTGACAAGCAACTGCATAAATCAACATGCAAAGTCGATGCTTCGCCTCCACCGACTAAATTTGCAGCGCTCCAGTTTCATAAGCGCATGTCTTAGGATGTGGTGCTGTGATGGTGGCTTTATTTTCGCCACTGTTTTATGGATTTTCACTATCGGTGATATCCATAGCGCTTTATGCTATTCAAACGAGGTATAATTATTGCCTTTTCCTCATGTTCGATCATATTTCCACTGGAAATGGGATTTTCTTCAACTAACTTATACGTCCGTTTGTTTAGCGATCTCAGTTCAATTTTAACAAATTGTTTGTTTCTCCTTCGCATGCAAACTGTATAATCGAGTCCGTTACGGTACAACGGTCGAGCAAAACGGAAATGATAGTCTCCAAGATAACTGATGAAGCTATCATCTAAACTAAAATAGCGATAAAATAGGAACTTCCTTCTTAACATCTACCTTAGTAAAAGTTATGCCGCACTCTAATAAAAATTTCACCGCCACACTTGCAAACGACTTTCCGGTAAGGGCTTTCTGTTTCTGCATGCATATGCTTGAAATTTTATGGAGCTGAGCACATTATTGTTCACTGCAATGATCAAAAGGCTTTTTAAGACTAGGAGCCGTAAAAAATCGAAAAATAAGAGAGAGGCATAAGCGACTGCTATGCACCTCAGCGGCACACATATGTGCGCGTGCATCATTTTCTAATCTATATGGCCACAAGCCTTTAAATGCTTTTCCAGCTATAGCAGTGATTTCTTCAACTGCATACCAATCCAGGAATTACCATACGGAATCAGAAAGATGCTGACAAAAAAATTATTTTCAATTTTGGACTGAGAAATTGGCTTGCCACCAACCTACTGCTATTACCAGCATTGCTCAATATGTAGTAAATGATAAAGTGAAATTGGCGGTGCGTACTGTTTGAGTACTATGAGGTAGACATTCTTCAATTGCTTTTATCACTAGCATATTACGCCGACTTATAATACAAATACTCTAAGTACTAGTTGTTCTTATCTCTATTACGTGTTAACTCAATCAATATTTCTAAAACCAAATGCTTTCCACATAATCCAGTACAATAGCTCTGACTTTCTATTTATAGTCAACCAAAATTTCCTTAACTTTAGAGCGTAGAATTCAATTCAGAAGTGACCTCTTATTTGGGATTGATCTGCTCCGCAAAAAAATACAGAGCATCAATCTAAAGACATATATGCATATGCAAATCAACCCCTCATTTCTGCACTTTGAGTTGCAGGTAATACTTTAAGAAAAGGACCCACAAAACAGTTCTAATGGCAGTAATTTTGTTAGCTTACATGCACTACTAAAATTCAAAACATCCCAAGTACTGTAATATGAACAACAATACCATAACGAAAGAAAAATATCCGTTTTTGTTGATGAGCAAAGATAGTTGGTATATATCCAAGGGATTTCAATAACAATAAAGCCTTGAACCCAAGGGTTGTTCAACATGTTAATTTCATTGTTTTGCGAGCGCTGGGTGTCGTGGTCGGCAACGTGCTGTAGGATTTCGCGGCAGTGTCAACAACGTGTTGTAGCTGATCATAGTTGAACAGGGAGGTTGCCTGTCTCCTGAGAGACCTGTGCCAACACTAGAACAAATTATACGCACAGATTTTCAGAGCGGCTGTTTGATGTGTCTTCAGACTATTGAGAACTGCAAAAATTTGCAATTGAATTCACTGAACGATGCCTTCATTTGTTTGTGCTAACAGATTCGAATCATTCAAAGCGCCGATCTCTCTGCTTACATTTTCTTCGTGTTTGGCTTTGCTTATATTCAAGTTTTTTTGGTGCAGTAAGAGAACAGCATAGGAATAAGACCGTCAACGTTCGATCGGGCCACGGGTATCGTGCTAGTACGTTTTATGTTTGCTGTCACTGTGCTTCTGTGAAAGTGTAAAAGAGAGGAGCCTATATAAGAGAATCCCGTTTATTTCACAGACAACAGTGCTGCATTTTTGTCGTTGGCATTTGCCAAATCATGTCAACCGGTTAATTGGTGTTGGTTTTGCCTGAACAACCAAAGTTTGGAAAATAAGCGAAATTTTCATTTTCAAACGATCGCCAGTTCGCATGAACTTTTCAATAGCCATTTAAGAAGGTTCTCAACATCGATTACCAAGCGGACAATGCCAACACGTATATGGATGGAGCCGAAGAGAATGAAACCTCGGTGGGTGGTATACGTTAACCAGAAGTCTATTGTTTCGATAATTTAGGCGACAGCTTTTTTTTTCAATATACACCCTCCTCCTCCCCTTTCTCCAGTCCGAAGAAAAACCGAACCACAGTGTGATCAAAAAATGAAATGAAGCTCGTCAGGTGTTTTCTTTTATTTTAGTAGTTCCGGTTTTCAGAGGTTTTATCATTTTTTATCCGGTTTTCAGAATCGTTGTTTTCCATTCTCTCTCTCTCTCTTTAGAACATTTCGTTTCCACATATCTGCATCGCTAATTGTTCTTCATTTGGTCTATCTTATTGCCAGTGTTTAAGCTAATCAACCGTTTGGCCGTTATCGACTTTTACTTCGAGACTTCCCGAAAGTGATGCTGAAAAAAAAGAAAACAGGCATTTACGTCCATTTTGAATTCCAGGCGCTAGATGTGATCGACTATAATTCGGATGATTCGGTCGTCAGTGTAGCATGTCGAGACAATTTCGGTCGTCCATTTCCTGGTTTCATTTGCCCTCTCATGAAGATCTTATCTTCAGAGTACTTCATGTGGAGGCGAAAGGTCTGCATACTGTTTGATTTTTTGTGCGCCTCAAAAGTTGTGTCTTTCGTGTTGTCTCTATATATTTCGAGTCAAAGGCGATTTTGCGAAGGTGTGCATAGATAGAGAGTCTATAAAAATCTCTACGCAACGCGCTACAGAAAAAAGGACATTCCTCAAAAACGTTTCGAAAGTTGTTCTTATCTCTATTACGTGTTAACTCAATCAATATTTCTAAAACCAAATGCTTTCCACATAATCCAGTACAATAGCTCTGACTTTCTATTTATAGTCAACCAAAATTTCCTTAACTTTAGAGCGTAGAATTCAATTCAGAAGTGACCTCTTATTTGGGATTGATCTGCTCCGCAAAAAAATACAGAGCATCAATCTAAAGACATATATGCATATGCAAATCAACCCCTCATTTCTGCACTTTGAGTTGCAGGTAATACTTTAAGAAAAGGACCCACAAAACAGTTCTAATGGCAGTAATTTTGTTAGCTTACATGCACTACTAAAATTCAAAACATCCCAAGTACTGTAATATGAACAACAATACCATAACGAAAGAAAAATATCCGTTTTTGTTGATGAGCAAAGATAGTTGGTATATATCCAAGGGATTTCAATAACAATAAAGCCTTGAACCCAAGGGTTGTTCAACATGTTAATTTCATTGTTTTGCGAGCGCTGGGTGTCGTGGTCGGCAACGTGCTGTAGGATTTCGCGGCAGTGTCAACAACGTGTTGTAGCTGATCATAGTTGAACAGGGAGGTTGCCTGTCTCCTGAGAGACCTGTGCCAACACTAGAACAAATTATACGCACAGATTTTCAGAGCGGCTGTTTGATGTGTCTTCAGACTATTGAGAACTGCAAAAATTTGCAATTGAATTCACTGAACGATGCTTTCATTTGTTTGTGCTAACAGATTCGAATCATTCAAAGCGCCGATCTCTCTGCTTACATTTTCTTCGTGTTTGGCTTTGCTTATATTCAAGTTTTTTTGGTGCAGTAAGAGAACAGCATAGGAATAAGACCGTCAACGTTCGATCGGGCCACGGGTATCGTGCTAGTACGTTTTATGTTTGCTGTCACTGTGCTTCTGTGAAAGTGTAAAAGAGAGGAGCCTATATAAGAGAATCCCGTTTATTTCACAGACAACAGTGCTGCATTTTTGTCGTTGGCATTTGCCAAATCATGTCAACCGGTTAATTGGTGTTGGTTTTGCCTGAACAACCAAAGTTTGGAAAATAAGCGAAATTTTCATTTTCAAACGATCGCCAGTTCGCATGAACTTTTCAATAGCCATTTAAGAAGGTTCTCAACATCGATTACCAAGCGGACAATGCCAACACGTATATGGATGGAGCCGAAGAGAATGAAACCTCGGTGGGTGGTATATGTTAACCAGAAGTCTATTGTTTCGATAATCTAGGCGACAGCTTTTTTTTTCAATATACACCCTCCTCTTCCCCTTTCTCCAGTCCGAAGAAAAACCGAACCACAGTGTGATCAAAAAATGAAATGAAGCTCGTCAGGTGTTTTCTTTTATTTTAGTAGTTCCGGTTTTCAGAGGTTTTATCATTTTTTATCCGGTTTTCAGAATCGTTGTTTTCCATTCTCTCTCTCTCTTTAGAACATTTCCTTTCCACATATCTGCATCGCTAATTGTTCTTCATTTGGTCTATCTTATTGCCAGTGTTTAAGCTAATCAACCGTTTGGCCGTTATCGACTTTTACTTCGAGACTTCCCGAAAGTGATGCTGAAAAAAAAGAAAACAGGCATTTACGTCCATTTTGAATTCCAGGCGCTAGATGTGATCGACTATAATTCGGATGATTCGGTCGTCAGTGTAGCATGTCGAAACAATTTCGGTCGTCCATTTCCTGGTTTCATTTGCCCTCTCATGAAGATCTTATCTTCAGAGTACTTCATGTGGAGGCGAAAGGTCTGCATACTGTTTGATTTTTTGTGCGCCTCAAAAGTTGTGTCTTTCGTGTTGTCTCTATATATTTCGAGTCAAAGGCGATTTTGCGAAGGTGTGCATAGATAGAGAGTCTATAAAAATCTCTACGCAACGCGCTACAGAAAAAAGGACATTCCTCAAAAACGTTTCGAAAAAGACACGCATCATCGGTTTTTACCCTGAATGCAGTTAATTCCACAAATCAACATAACCAATAAGAATACAGCTTTGCATAAATATCAGAACAGCGCACTCATTACACCACTAGTATATCACTGTTATCAGAGGTGGGAGAGACAAGAAGTCGATCTTCTACTATTGCTTTTATCTTCATTTTCCCACAATAACTCAAGGCGCCTGAGTTGTCGTTTTTAGATTCCACTAGAACGGACGTGCGAAAAGCTGATCGACTTGAACGCTCACCCGTGTGATCACAGGACAAGCTCATGCGTTATCATATCGCTACCCAATAGCCATGTTCTCTTCGGATGCGTCGATGATCACGTCTCTTTTATTTGTCTTCCCCAATATGTTTTTTCTCTAATTTTTTTGCATGATGCAGTTTCGGAATGGGCAGGTATGTAAATGCCATGGAAGAGTGTCACAGCAAGGATGGATTACGAATGGAAGCCACAAGAGAGTGAGGAAGGAGGGAGAAGGGGA
>JPKZ01002980.1:89559-146544 GCA_000803305.1 Toxocara canis | reverse complement strand
GGTATGGAGACATCGGAAACGAGACGGCGTCAACCACACGGGAAACCTCACAGACGGGACCACATTCCCCCGCTTTGCGGGAAACCAGCTTGCCCCTAATCTTATTTATTACTATAAAATGTCAGTTTTCCACTACAACTCAATAGTGAGACAGTGATGAATTCATATCCGCGGAAGCTCATTTCCCGCTTATAGTAACAGCACGCACTTCAAGCAAAAATGCTCACTTTGCCAATCGGTTGACGGCAAAAGTGATATTTTTCATCGTCATTGCTTGAATATTCTTTAAACCTTACATTAGACTCTTATTCATGCTCTCCGCCTAGCTCCGAACTCTTCATACCACGAATATAGATTATAAAGACCCAAATACGGAAACTAATAGAAATTAAATGACGAAAAAATGGAGACGACTTGGGCACCAAATCTCGTGATACAACCAAATGTGGTTTGCAGCAGTCATCTTGATCGTTCCTCTTCGTTCATTTTGCCCTCCTGAACTGCAGCGCTTTTAGCTTTTTGTGATAACACTCGGTTTTGTTTGATAGGCGCACGACGGATGCCGTTACTGTTGATCGTCACATTCGTAACACCCTGCAAAGATCAAAGGCATCACTGAGAGGCCTCCAAAAGGTACGCAGTAAATATAGGCACGTTTAGGTTGAAATCCTATAAAGCACAGTCAATCGCCAAAACAAACATCTTTCAGTAGTAAGTATTATTTTACTCTCCCTCCTCTCCCAAATTTGGCGTCGTGGGGAAGCAGCCAAAGTTAAGACCTTCAGATCTCATATACTTCTTAGTTAATGTCTTGCAGACTAAAGCCAGACTGAACAGAAATTTCTACCCCTCAAAGAAATTCCATTTCTTAGGAAGAAGAATCTGTGATAACCGAAAAAAAAATGAAAATGTACACTGAAAGAGTCTAACACACAAATCGCAGGAGAAAAACGGCTCTGCCTCAGTTCGCGCCTCTTGAAAGTTATTAGGATTGTTATTTTTTATCGCCCACTACCTAAGAATTCCCAACAGCAGAACGTACAAATCTTATCTCTACCGAATCTTTATCCCTACTTCATAGATGAAATCCACCATTTTTATGCGTTCAAAGAAGGAACAAGATTGTATTTGAAAATACTCACCGACGGGTTTCGTCTACAAACAGCGATTTTTGGGGATCCACAGAATCCGCACGATGAGCGACAATTTTCCTGCATGAACTGAACCGAATTGCCACTGCACTGTCCAGCATTCCTCCATTGTTGACACGAAATATGACGGTCTGCGCACTCTAAATAAATACTTCAGATTTTGCCTCACCTTACCAGTCCGCGGAATGCAACGAGCATACAGTACAAAAGTAAAAACATGTCTGTTGTGTTGGCCACACGATACTTCGTCCGCCTAATGCGTCCCATTTATCCTTCGACCTTCGCATTCGCTCAGCACTAATCAACGCAATTGTGAAATGGATCTTTAGCTTTATAGGTTTTTTTACTCAACATCATTCGAACTGCTTCAAGCATTTATTAAGAAAGACTGCTGCTGTACCACAGATGAAGAAGACAGTGTGTGTTCGGTTCAGTGAAACAGCTCGTGTACAATCGGTGGCCAGTTCTTTTACTTGCGCAATCCCGCTAGCCACTGTTGGGATGGAAGAGATGTTTGGTTTTAAACCTAGGCAGTCGCATCGAGGAAGAAAAGTGTCGCGATTGGTGACTTATCGTTTAGAAATACTGATATATTATCTGCACCCCTCCCCCCAAACTGATATAAAATTTTCTTTCCTTTTCAATTGTACTTTTCATCTTCTTCGGTCTTCGGCTTACTTCATTAGCTTCTTATTAGGTTTTTTGGAACTGCACTACGCGACCAGATTGAGTGATTCCTGAAAAAACAGCATACCGTTACTGGTATTGTACGCTGGTCGGCAAATATTGCAGGCGGATGCACAAAACTGGCGCATATATTGGCCGTTCGTACGACATTCGCCCTCACGAGCCCACTGCTCACAGCAAGGATTCCTGTTGAAGCAATCGACGAACGTGCGGCTTTGCTGTGCTTGCGAGACTTGCGCACGTTGCACGGGTGGCAAAAGCGTCTGTGGACGAAACGGCTGTAACACAGTAAACTAGGTGAAAATGATAGGAAGAAGTGCGAAGTGATAAGATGAAGATATCGGGAGGAATGTTTTTAGTAATATGGGAAGGAAAAGTTTGACAAGGAGAGGAGGACAGAAAATGATCTCCTTCTGTGACCAGAGGAGGAATGTTTTTAGTGATATGGAAAGGAAAAGTTTGTCAAGGAGAGGACGACAGGAAATGATCTCCTTCCGTGACCAGAGGAGGAATGTCTTTAGCGATATAGGGAGGAAAAGTTTGACAAGGAGATGAGGACAGGAAATGATCTCCTTCTGTGACCAGAACGATCGATGGTGGAGCGAATGTCAATGCTTTTTTTAGACGATCGTGAATACAGGAGGTCCAAAGTGTCATTTCGAGAATTCATATGGTGGTTTGATGGGTCGAAATTTTGCCCATCGAACTTCGCTTAACTCTCATTTATCCATACTGATATGATTCAAACTACACGCTATTTTATCATGTGATGCACCTGACTTGCGATTGTTGGTATTTTGCACTGGGCGAGAAAGCAATTTTTATAAGACAGAGAAGAAAATTTTGGCTACGATCATCACAAAAATATCCAGAAATATTAGCAATGTGAGCGATTAAACGTCTCTGTGTACATCCGTTTTCATATGAAGCGCACACCGATTCGCTCAGTCCCTTACGGACGACTTACAGTGGCGAACTACATTAAGGTTATGCTAATGAATGCACTCAGTGAATTCATAAGTGAAGTGAAACGAAAGCAGGGATAAACACTGCACGAAGAATGTTGGAGTGCTTACTGCTGGTGTAGGGCCAGGAACACATCGACCCATAATGCAAACACCATTGAAGCACGCATCGAGGCCTTCGTAACCCACACAAAGACCGTTGATTTTGACTTTGGAGACGCAGTGTGGGTTACCGCGTGTATCGCAAAACAGATACGGGCTACCACAAGTTGGTATTGCTGCCGTGCAACCTGCACGTGGTGCATAACGGTACATCTGATCGGTGTACATGTTCGAAAGACCTTCAAAGAAGAGATTTTTCAACGTTTGCGGAAGGAAAATAACCCCCCTCCCCAACAATTTTCGCAAGTATATGGGTGATAGCTTTGAAAAAGCTTAACGATGTTTAATCAATGGAAGCGAAAAATAACTACAGCACCGATTCCGAGATTCACCAAATTCGGATTGAGCAGAAACGACGGGCTCACTTTAATGTGCGTCGCGTACAAAAAGAAAACGTTTAAGAGATTAGTTTTTTTTTTTCCTTAAAATCTTCAGGAAACATTAAGAACATGTTAAATAAAAACCGTGCGAAAAAAACGTTCCTACCGTCTCTGTTGATGAGATTGAAGAAAGGGCGCATCACCGCCCAACTGAAGTGCTGAGGATCGCCACACTGAGGCATATCAGGACTATATGCCTGAATCAAATGATTAGATTATACAAGGAGGCAGTTAGTAATTTCTTGGTTCATGGGAATTAAAAAAACAAGCGTAAGGAATACGAAAAGTAATGAAAATGACTTTTCTACAACTTTGATGAAATGAAACGACACAGCAATTTTCAAAGCATTATTTAAAAACGGTAACGACGACCTAAACGAGGAAAATCGTCGGTCGAATGGCTAAGTGGAAACTACCAGATTCGATAACAATTCAACAAACAACTTTAGCTGTTTCATCACCTTCTGATTTTTACAAAAGGTTTTTAGCTGATAATTCGATCGCGCGCCCGCAAGTTTTTGCAAAGACCAACACTCGAACAACAAATAGCTACAACTTCGAACGGACCAGTTCTCAAAGCGATGACTGCAGGCTAACATGTTGTTGATCAAAGTTTCTCTGTTCACACAAAAGGACTCTAGGATCCGTAAAAATTTAGAAACGAAACGAACCGATTCTCTCACCCAACGCGGTTGTCTCGCCTCTCGCCACAACTCCCAAATGAAATCAACAAAAGCATGATGCATGAAGAAGATCGGATCGTTGGAAGAGGATGCTGGTGGTTTCATGTGACCACCAATCCATAGATGGACATTCGAATGTGTGTATTCCACAGCAAAGAAGTTTATTGGGAACGGACATCCTGTAACTGTTTTTATTTCTCTACAGATTTTATCCTCATTCTTTTAATCGATAATCATAATTACAATCACCGTCATCACTTTTAAAAGATCATAAACTATGCCGTTTGCAGCTTTCTGAAGGAGGAGCGAATACTGAAGAGATGGGCTGTGCCTGGCAGCGACTTTATTCCAGGTAAGACATCACATCACCTTAAGCATCAGGTTCGTGACAAAGATTCACAGCAATTGTCAAGGTGGTAACAGCTGCGATTTCGCAATAACTAAAATGAGAGATCGCCGGCCCGCAGTCGGTAATTTTTCGCTGTAACGAACATTTCGGGAATGCATCAAGCAACGAGGATTGTACTGCTTGAAACGCCATAGGATTTGATTAACTGGCCACATGGTGATAGTAATGGGAATATAATACGTCAACGCATACCCATAAGTGGGGCCGTATACGCCATCACATATTCGATATTCGTTTGTGCGATTACCTGAAGAATACTGTTCTCTGAGAAGAGCGCTCCTTCTTGCCCCAGGTTCCTGAAACATTTCTTTATAAGATGGCACATTCGTCATTTGCAGGGCGCATTAATTGATGTCTTTTCTGATCATATACGTATGTGTGTCTGTCTGTATGTCTGAGCGATAACTTCAACCCGGAAATCATTGAAACTAAAGTGAAATTTGTTTGGTACAATTTGCATGCGTACCACATCTTATACCTAATTCCAAAACGTTCCGTCGACGTTGGGCATAGTTGTACTCCATTAGATGAGGTGAAAAATTTGCGTATAAGCCGGGCCGAAAACTCGACCCGTGGAATCATAGAGAAATGAATCTTATGTAGATTTATACCTATGATTCGATTGTGTAAAACCTGAATTTTCGTCGTCTGCAAGGCGTTTATGAAACCGCCTCGTTTAATAGGTGAGCTGCTAAAGTGCACACCATGTCGGCCTTTGGCACACGTTCCCAGTTGTTTGCTTTATGTGGAATAAAGACACTGCAGTTCATTCAAGAGGTGTAATACCTATGTTTTTCGTGCCCAGAAGTTCTGACTCATGTGCCCGTTGAAATACTTTAATTTTGCATTTTTCTATCAAATGCCTGAACGTCCTAGCTGATCCAACTTAACGGTGAGGTCGAGTCGATTTTAGGACTACCTCAGAAATCGACTGTAGGGAACGTCGCATGGCAGACTAACACGATATGCGACTTTTTTTCAAACAGCAACCGCTGTAACCCAATGGATCTTAAAAAATGCTTGAAATTCAAAATTTAGATCAGTGTAGTGTAAAGTTGGAATTCTTTATGAAGCCTCACATTCTACGAAGTTCAGTTTTTGCCAACGCGGAATGCCCTTCTTAGACAATCGATTTTCTTATATACTCTAATATTCGCAAAAATACAACAAGAATGCAACTAGCCGAATGATTGCATTTCGGCCTTCAAGAGTGCTCCAAAAAGCGAATGGACCGGTGACCACGTTTCCGAAACCATCTGTTTCTCCTGCGAATATTGGGCTAAACATGATCGAATCACGCGGATCCGGTAGATAGTTGTCCATCACCGAATCCCAGTAAGGGATAGCCACCGTAGGATCGATGAGACGAAGAGCAATTTCAAATCTGCAGATGTGTTCAAAAAAAAAACAATACATCATAATATTCAGGTGATCACAACTAGTACTCTTTACCGGAACCGATGACAGGACGGTGAAACTTTGTAATGCGGTTTCGTAGCGCATGTGCATGAAATTGAATATTGTTGTGCGAACAGTGAGTTGGCTCATCGAAGTCATTCTGTTAGCACCAGTCGCCTTACTCGGTAAAAATCGATAGAACATATTGCTGCCAATTAATATAAAATTGTGAATAACAGATTTCATGCGGTATAGCCGGTGATCAATACAGCAAACGATATTGGACGTTTAATCAATACAATGTAGAGCATTTGAATAACAAAATCTTAAAAAAATAAAAGAAACTGAAAGCCAGCGAAAACTAATAGAAATCGTTATTTTAGCAGGCAATCGCTCTATTCATAAAAAAAGTGGAGACTAATGAAAAATGTCGCATAAAACTGAATAAGGTTGCGCATTAATCACCACTCGTTTATACTCTGCAATTAAGGTGATATAATGCCATTCAGATGCAATATAGGATCGGGTAAAAACGAAGCGACCAATATTCCGTATGCACAAGTTTTTCCCCAACAGAACTTATATGCCCCAGTAGTTGTGTGATTGGTGGCTCATAATTGCCAAATGTCGTACAATTAAAAACGGAAATTCGATCGCTATGCGATAACACCACTGCTGGCAAGATATGGTTTAGCCAATACGAAACATTTATGCGATATCGGCAGTCGCATAACTGCCTGCATAACTTTGTTAATTGCTGCAATATAAATATATTAAAAGATATTCATGAAAGCATCTCAGCAATAATAATTTTCGTAACAATAAGGAAGTAAAAACTATAAAAGAGACATTAAATATTTTAACAAATGGCCTTATTAAGCAATCATAATCACATAACAATTAAAATATGACTGTCAAAATAATTTTGTATACAATCGAGCGACTCGAACTCTTATAGTTAGTTCTTAATGGTTTGTAGAATACTAATGAAGGCGAGTGTAAAAAACGGAAACAAAGTTTGGTGAGAAGAAACCTTTTGAGGTATTCGCGATGCCAAGGAAGGAATCCGGGCCCTGAATGCGCTCCACTGCCACTGCCAACCTAGAATGGGGGTTTTTTGAATTCAGAACTGCCCTACGGCATTATTTCCTGGGGACGATTGCTTTAACAATAGGTTTTGTTTTTCACAGTAATAATAGACGGACTTTTATTTCGTTTAGTTTATGTAAATGGTAGCGAAAACAAACGTTTTTCAACTTTTAAATGATCATCAAATCAATTTAGTACATTTTAAGCGCTCTCATTCTTTAATCGCATGCAAATAAGGGACAAATGTTTTTCTGATGTGTAGTTTTTTTTTCAAAGAAATCATTTGATCTTTCGAGTAGTTTTTATTCGCTCCACCAGCTTAGCATGTTCCCTGTTTTTCTTTTTTTTTAGAGAGGGGCGGGGGGAGGGAGAAGAAATGTGTGGCCTCTGAAACGTTCCAACGTTTTTCTTTTTCTGAAAGTATCGATTCTGAAAAATTAGACCCTCTCTTTTCATCATGGAATTTTAAGAACGATGTAACATTTTAAGACTTGTTAAATCAATTTCACATTTTCCGTCTTAAATTATTTTGCCCATACCAGTTACATGCTCTTATCTTGAACTTGTAAGATAGCTGCCGAGAAGAATTCATATACAGGTAAAAGAGCTAAAATGACGAAATGATTAGCAAGGAAGGAGTAGCGTTCCAAAGTGATAAAACCTATTCAAAATCAAAATCAAGTCGAAGTTTTATGTGTCTATCATTCTTTTTTTTAAAAAAAACAAAGTCTTTTTTTTAAGTGAAAGCAAAACAATCGACAGAAATGCGAATATAAAAATATATCAGCGAAATGTTGTGCTTCGTAATTGTAACGCTTTGCACATTTTATGAGAATTTATTGTTCAGACGCAGAATATGCCAAAAATCAATTTCCTATCGATTTAGGAGGTGGTTTTCCCTTGTTTTTTTTTGTTGCGAGGAATTCCATCTTCCTTTACTTTGTTTTAAAAGTACAGAGAAAGACGATTTACCCAACCGTTCCCGCAAAAACTACTAAAAACGATATATGATGTTGAATGACTATCGTCTCGCAGTGTTGAAAATTCAGCATTCGAACACCATAGAGCCCTATAAGCTTTAGAGCTGTAACAGGCAATATTGCATTTTTATATACCGATCGCAACACTCCGGTCGGTATGGTAGACCACCTCTTAGTAGCCACGTCCAATACATTCCTTTGTTGAATATTTTCAGGAAGAAAACGATAGATGATGAGAACGGTTTGTCCGTAAAAGGAGGAAACACGGTTTCTGCTTAGTTTGTGAGAGAAGACGACCAAACTCACCATTTGATGTTCCGAGCTGAGGCGATCATATTCACCGCTTCGTTTGAGTTGTGTTATTGCAAATTGCCAACGATTACGTTCATCTTCGGTAAGCATACGGTACTCCTTACGGTATGACATCATCAGCACTTGTCCATTCGGCAAGATGCACTGGTTGCCTGGTCCAATATTCCCCTCCAAACAGGACACATAAAACTGATACACAACGTGCATAGCACTGAAGCAAAATCCATAATGTTAAAAAATATCCATTGTCATACCATACGCACAAGCCCGACGGATAATTCAGAATGTCGAAGGACTGTTTCAAGTAAAATCATTTCTTTGATTCATTTCGAATAAAGGTTCTGTTTCTCAAAAAAAGGGTTCTCAAAAGCCAATCTTTAGCTTGTGTTCTCCGGTCACTTTCCCTACGTCCTGCTAACGCCCCTAAGAGGTGATCGTCCATCGAGGACGGCGTGGAACAGTGGATTGAAGTGCCGTCATGGGTCGAATAGCCTATTCCAAAAATGGGCAACAAGGCACAAGATCAGAGGTCGTCGTCCCTTGTAAGGATGTTGGTAACCGGACGCGGATCACACGAATCACTCTATATGAGAAGACGATGCACCATAAATGTTGCATGTGAAACGTCTGACTCACTCGGAAATAAGGACAGAGGCAAGTTATCGTCATACAATCGTATGGATGACTTGCCACCTGTCCTCTCGAACCAGGTGCAACCGGAGCTGGCCGCAGGAAGTCAGGGATCGCAGGAGGCCAAGCGTTGTTGTCCGCTTGTTCTTGGAAACTTCGCCGGGAGTTCCTTGCCATTCGTTGAAGCTAAAAAGTTTCCACGCGAGTTGTTATGTAAACATGAATAACTCTCGAAGTCCAACTTCGAATTACGAGAACTTTTAACACGAAATCATTAGATCTAATAAGTGAGCAAAGCGATATTTTATTCCGAATGCTTATAAAGTGCGATATTCATATTGTTACCCTCAGCAGTTGTGATCCGGCGAAATGCCTTCACTTCGCCATGCATGGTACCTATACCATATAGCGCTAAGGGGATTAATTATTTTAAGCGATGCTTACCGCCAACATAATTGAAATTCACCTGAACATCAAAAGAGTAATATCATTGTCACTTTTCACGTGACCTTTATATGATGCGATATAATGTCTTCATTTTATTTTAAAGCAGAAATGAGGCGAAAGAATGAAAATCTTACCGATAGACATGTTTGCCTTAAAGAAGCAGTTGGTGCTTCGTTGCAATTCTGTGCAAATTCGTCCTGTGCCAATGCATAACTGCTTACAAGAAGCACAGTGCAAATTTTGATTAACTGTCCCATTCAGTGTCTCTAAAAATGGTCACATTCACAGTATGCAGTAGGCATGCACCTTGTAATTGGTCCTATTCACCGTATAGCCTTGAATTATTAATGATTAAGCCCCTCTAATTGAGGTTTTGATAGCTTCCTAAATTTTAGCTGCCATACTGACGGAGGGGAGAAGAGGCGAAAGGAAATGGATAGGAGTGAGGGTTTTCATAATTACGGTTAAAGACGTTCAAATTCCAAATATCCACGTATAAGAATAAATTATTCGCCTAACAAAGTTTTTTTTATAATAAAATAATTAACAAATAATAATAGTTCTCGAACAGAAGAAGGCAGGCATCATTGCGATACAGCATCACGTATCGCAAGCAAATATCCGAAAAGGCACGAACGCAATGATCATTTGAAAAGCGCGTGAGGAGAATATTAGCGCTTCTTTTCAAATATTGCTAATTACCATTTTAGTTTAAAAATTTCAGGGGCAACTCTTCTGTTCATAGATAACATTTTGAACTTGTGTGGTAATAATTTGAAGAAATTCTTTTGTTGAGCATAAGAATTGTTCTAAGAATCAAAAATTTTTATGGTCGTAGATTTGTTTTTTTCCAAGCTATATAATGAACCTAGAAAATATTTGTTGTCATGCAACTTTCGAGGGATGAGAACATCGACAAAGGGCTGGAGTCTTCCCTTAGAACATGCGGTACGTTAAGGAAACCATGTAGCTTGTCATACCATCCGCACAAGCCCGACGGATAATTCAGAATGTCGAAGGACTGTTTCAAGTAAAATCATATCTTTGATTCATTTCAAATAAAGGTTCTGTTTCTCAAAAAAAGGGTTCTCAAAAGCCAATCTTTAGCTTGTGTTCTCCGGTCACTTTCCCTACGTCCTGCTAACGCCCCTAAGAGGTGATCGTCCATCGAGGACGGCGTGGAACAGTGGATTGAAGTGCCGTCATGGGTCGAATAGCCTATTCCAAAAATGGGCAACAAGGCACAAGATCAGAGGTCGTCGTCCCTTGTAAGGATGTTGGTAACCGGACGCGGATCACACGAATCACTCTATATGAGAAGACGATGCACCATAAATGTTGCATGTGAAACGTCTGACTCACTCGGAAATAAGGACAGAGGCAAGTTATCGTCATACAATCGTATGGATGACTTGCCACCTGTCCTCTCGAACCAGGTGCAACCGGAGCTGGCCGCAGGAAGTCAGGGATCGCAGGAGGCCAAGCGTTGTTGTCCGCTTGTTCTTGGAAACTTCGCCGGGAGTTCCTTGCCATTCGTTGAAGCTAAAAAGTTTCCACGCGAGTTGTTATGTAAACATGAATAACTCTCGAAGTCCAACTTCGAATTACGAGAACTTTTAACACGAAATCATTAGATCTAATAAGTGAGCAAAGCGATATTTTATTCCGAATGCTTATAAAGTGCGATATTCATATTGTTACCCTCAGCAGTTGTGATCAGGCGAAATGCCTTCACTTCGCCATGCATGGTACCTATACCATATGGCGCTAAGGGGATTAATTATTTTAAGCGATGCTTACCGCCAACATAATTGAAATTCACCTGAACATCAAAAGAGTAATATCATTGTCACTTTTCACGTGACCTTTATATGATGCGATATAATGTCTTCATTTTATTTTAAAGCAGAAATGAGGCGAAAGAATGAAAATCTTACCGATAGACATGTTTGCCTTAAAGAAGCAGTTGGTGCTTCGTTGCAATTCTGTGCAAATTCGTCCTGTGCCAATGCATAACTGCTTACAAGAAGCACAGTGCAAATTTTGATTAACTGTCCCATTCAGTGTCTCTAAAAATGGTCACATTCACAGTATGCAGTAGGCATGCACCTTGTAATTGGTCCTATTCACCGTATAGCCTTGAATTATTAATGATTAAGCCCCTCTAATTGAGGTTTTGATAGCTTCCTAAATTTTAGCTGCCATACTGACGGAGGGGAGAAGAGGCGAAAGGAAATGGATAGGAGTGAGGGTTTTCATAATTACGGTTAAAGACGTTCAAATTCCAAATATCCACGTATAAGAATAAATTATTCGCCTAACAAAGTTTTTTTTATAATAAAATAATTAACAAATAATAATAGTTCTCGAACAGAAGAAGGCAGGCATCATTGCGATACAGCATCACGTATCGCAAGCAAATATCCGAAAAGGCACGAACGCAATGATCATTTGAAAAGCGCGTGAGGAGAATATTAGCGCTTCTTTTCAAATATTGCTAATTACCATTTTAGTTTAAAAATTTCAGGGGCAACTCTTCTGTTCATAGATAACATTTTGAACTTGTGTGGTAATAATTTGAAGAAATTCTTTTGTTGAGCATAAGAATTGTTCTAAGAATCAAAAATTTTTATGGTCGTAGATTTGTTTTTTTCCAAGCTATATAATGAACCTAGAAAATATTTGTTGTCATGCAACTTTCGAGGGATGAGAACATCGACAAAGGGCTGGAGTCTTCCCTTAGAACATGCGGTACGTTAAGGAAACCATGTAGCTCACCAAGATGTAGCTTACTAAGATGCTGGCTATCTTGCAAGCAAAACAACTATCTTGCCAACAAGCATTTTATTTTTCTGCAACTCTCACAAACGTGGTGTTCACCACGACGTTGAAAATTGTGGAAATGGGAAAAATGGTAAACGAAGCGATTCAGTGCGCTGAACAAAGAGCACACGACGTACGCGCCATTTGAAATGCAAGAACACATGCAGATAAAACACCCATACTCCCTCCCATGTCTTCCACTCTTATCAACCTCTCCCTCCACTAGTTAGAAAATGCAGTTTATGCGTGCCGAGCGGACAAGCCACAGAAGTAAGCTAACGAATGCAAAGTATTATGACTGATGCACTCAATGGAAAAAGGAAATTTCCCGATTTCAAGGGAGCGTTAAAGATCGAGAGAAGGAAGCAAAGCGAGTGGGGCATAAAATGGAGTAAAAGAGGCGCGGATAGAATGAACTATCGTTATACTCACATATACAATCGGTATTAAAAGAACCATATAAGCGGATTGTTGTGTTTTAATTAAATGCTGAAACTGTGAGAAAGAAAACCCGTTTATAATTGCAAGATGTTTCTCCGCCATTTTGCAAACCGTTCCGAAACGTTCCGATTAGGCCATGTTATTCGCATTTGTAATGACACTTCTTTACACTTATAATAATTTCACGTTTTAAAACCCGTTTACCCACTCCCGTCCTCATCCTCTCCTCCCCACTTCCCTCTCCAGTTCATCTTTTCCACTTCCATTTTGTATTTTTTATGAATAATTGAAATTCATTATTATATTCTGCAAGGATATGGGCAACGCGGCAATGTCTTTTTAAATATGACTAGCACATATGTGCAGACCTTATATCGTCATTATGAGTAAGAGGTTTCCAAGGATGAACGAATGATTGTGATGAATACGGGTACAGGTTCCCTGCATTTCCTCAATGGTCGTATTCTCTTGCTACAAATTTTCCGCCATGGTTTGTGGGTAACTCAATAAACCTGGGCGATTTTTTTCGTCGCAAAACAGCTTTCTCGCTCAAGTCTAATTTCATAGTGCAGCTTTTAAAGAGTGTTGAATTTTGAAGAAGCTTGCTTTAGTCTCTTCAACGTTTTTCAATAGTCGATTGGTGCAATAATTTGAAATTTCATTTGTGCAGGCCAAAACTATCATATCTAAATTTGAAATTTTGCGTTGCTTGGTATTCGGCGCAGAAAACAAGGGGGAATTCAACGAGAGCGTGCTACCACCTTTTTGTACAATTATTCTCTCACAGTTCAAATTAATTGTTTGTCAAAATGCTCCTCCGTCTTCATCATTAATTGACATCCCATCAGTCATTGATCGTTGAGTGAAACCACTGAAAAATTTGACCTCTTGGATGCTTTTCTAGAAAAGAATTTCTACGGATAAGAGACTGGTTTACAAATGCTCAGACAGTGTAAGCACACAGCAAATTTTACAAGAGAATTAGAAAAATTCAAGTCAAAAACATCTGAAAAAACGAGAGCTAACTTAGAAATTGTGGCACCTTGAGCAACTAAAGGTTTTTTATAGCTTTGTTCCACAGGAGCAACAAAGCTCGCAAAAGTTGCAACCATAGAGAAAAGGTCACATCCTTTTCACAACTAGATCAGTTGTGAAACATTTGATTTGATGGCCCGAATCAAATGTGACCGCAGAAGTCATTGATCGTTGATGATCGTAATAAATTTAAAAACTGAAAAATTCCTTCACATCGCGCCCGACATTGCAAAATTTCAATGCGGTGAAAAGGCAAATAAACATAGTGTTCTAAGGGTTGCATAAGAGGAGATAAGAATCAAATCTGAAAGTGTGTTGGATGGTTATTGCGGCAAAAAACCTGAATGTTTTTGACAACCGTGGCAAAACCGAAGGCGATTAAGTAAATTCACGCGACATTACTAACTGCATTGCCTCAACATCATGAATTCATCTCTTAAAGAAATAAATATGAACCACCATAAAGCGTCTTTTACCATGTGTGAGGGTACAATTATCAACATTTTTTCGTTTCAGCTGAAAAATCTTCTTTTTATAGAAAAGAATTGTCAGACAACTTTTATAGAAAGGACAGAATATTTCAGAAAATCCTAGGCTCACGCCTAAGGCAATTTGTGAGGGTCAGAGGAAATCGAGCTTGGAGCGAACGCATAATTTACTAGCTCCCTCAGTCGCTCAATGGTTTATCTCAAGAATAGAAAACCTGTGAAGACGTATATAAACTTTAGAGGTGCAGGTGCTTTTATTCAGCTGTGACTATTATCTTGTCTTTATGTTTAACAAACCAACTGATTGATCAAACGTTATGATGCTATTTTGGATGGATTTTAATGCAGTTTCCGATCTGAACACGAAGGAAGTTTCCCTTCTTTTATAATCGATTTGCTCCACATAATTAAATCCTTAAAATTTTAAAGAAATCCATACCATAACCTCAGTGCTTTATTTCAGACTAAATGATGCTTGTAGAAAATATTGACTCTTAGGAAGCATGAAGACGAAGATAACTTACGGCAATTTATTAAAGCCGCAGATGGAATAGATTTACTGGTCAAAACGTAGTATTTGAAAGAAATAGTCAGTGCCTCACTGAATACTAGCGAAGAGGTAGGCAAAATCGTTTCTTCACTTCGGTTAATTAGTGACTACCTTTTAACATTTTTACCTGTTGGAGGTGGTCTTTTATATTCAAGACACACCTAAATAAGCTGGTTTTATAAACAACATTCTTTACAGGGGGTGGAGCAAGTCACAAATGTATATTTATTATATGCTTACCATTGGCCATCTACATATAATAAAACCCGATTCATCAAGAAGAAATGGACTCGACGATCATAAAACACGCCCCTTCTTCGCAACGTTTATGAATGTAAGAATAACAGAAAGAATCACTTCGGTATTTGTACGACGAAAACTAAAGGCTAACTAATCTGAGGAGGAAGAAGATTATGAGTGAAGAAGCATTAAAGACTTGGAGGAGGAAGTCGAAAGAAAAATGGGCACTTCGAAAGAATGCTATTTTTGTTTAGCCTGCAATGAACTGAGCTTACCTATACGAGACGATGACGATTATGCAACTCTTTGACGATTATGCAACTCTTAAATGTTGAATCGCATATTGCAAACTGGTTTTTGGTGTTCGCTTTTAACAAACAGCGTTCTCATCATTTGTCGATAACCCATTTATGCATATTCTCTTGATTTTGATTAGTGGAACACTGCCACTAGAATCGACGACCATTTTTTGTGTGCGAAAAGATTGTATGAAATGAGGAGAAGAGATGAACCATTACTGGAACCGGAACGGCGAATGCCATCACATTCATTACATCCGAAACGATTGCAACAACATAACGAACGACTCGTTAGCTGATCGTTTAAAATGCAACAACTAATGAGGTTGACATTCGCTTTAAGGAAACTCACACATAGCGCTTGTAAATGAAATTTCCATTAGGCACTATATAAATGGCATTCGATTACAGTTGAATTCTCACGTTGAATTGAAGTTAGTCATTTAGCAATAACCATGTTGATTAATTAACAAGAACAGTTTGCCGACAAGTGTTGTTCTCATTTTGTTGCTTTTTTTTTGAGTGTAGCATTTCTATTAGTTCAGCCATTATCATATTTTACGATATTTGTATTAGTAAGGCAAAGAGAGCACAATATAAGCTTCAATGCGCATTATCCGCTTCATTGTGATGCACATTTTAGTGGAATCAGAAACCATTGACTCAATTTTCATGGCAACTATTATATTTTAGAATTATTTTAAAACAAACATTTTACCTCAATTTAAATGGTCTTCTTAATTGGCGCTGCAACGAACCACATTTTCGAATCCTTTTTTCATTGCATTGAAAAAATGTTTATTAAGATATAGCGAAGAAAAAGGCTTTTTGCAAAGAGATAACTCCCAAAGCAATAAAAATAAAATAGTTGGAGTAAGTATTGCGAATAAATCCAAAAAAAACCAAAAAAAAATTCAAAATAAATTCAATACCAAATAGTTATGAGGGTAAACAATTGAAGTCGCTAATGAACATACTTCGTTGTTTTGTTGAAAATAGCGCTTCTATGTGACGCACAACTGTTACTGGCTATTGTTGGTTGGCTCTGTTATAAATGTGATTGCTGGAATTATGAATGCACTTATATTTGAAATGAGCAAAACACTGCAGGCGTAATCTGCTTCGCTGACGACTACAACAAACCAAATGGTTGACAAATGTGCATGTTCCGTAGTAGGTCGTTTTCCATGCTTACCATTGAAACAGGTACTATCAGGAAATGTTCTCTTATTTCGCCGACAAAGAGTAGCGTGTGTGTGGGAGGAGGGGGAGGAGAATGGAGGTGAGGTGGGGGGAGTGGAAGGCAATTGGGGGACAGGTGTGGGCGGGGATCGAGTAGGAAGAAGACTCTGTTTAGCGGTGATGTGCTCTTGAATCGGTAGTCCTTTGCGTCGTTCCCATTGGTATGGCACATGTTCCTGCTTGTACTCCAGAAGGTGATCTTTCAACTTCTTTTTTTTGAAAGGAGTGGGAGGTTTGCGGAATAAATTCAATACCAAATAGTTATGAGGGTAAACAATTGAAGTCGCTAATGAACATACTTCGTTGTTTTGTTGAAAATAGCGCTTCTATGTGACGCACAACTGTTACTGGCTATTGTTGGTTGGCTCTGTTATAAATGTGATTGCTGGAATTATGAATGCACTTATATTTGAAATGAGCAAAACACTGCAGGCGTAATCTGCTTCGCTGACGACTACAACAAACCAAATGGTTGACAAATGTGCATGTTCCGTAGTAGGTCGTTTTCCATGCTTACCATTGAAACAGGTACTATCAGGAAATGTTCTCTTATTTCGCCGACAAAGAGTAGCGTGTGTGTGGGAGGAGGGGGAGGAGAATGGAGGTGAGGTGGGGGGAGTGGAAGGCAATTGGGGGACAGGTGTGGGCGGGGATCGAGTAGGAAGAAGACTCTGTTTAGCGGTGATGTGCTCTTGAATCGGTAGTCCTTTGCGTCGTTCCCATTGGTATGGCACATGTTCCTGCTTGTACTCCAGAAGGTGATCTTTCAACTTCTTTTTTTTTGAAAGGAGTGGGAGGTTTGCGGGGGGGGGGGGGTTCGGGCCGCGAATTTTAAAAAAAGGAATGTCAAAAATCGCTTCTGAAAGTATTGAACTAGCTTTATTACCGTTTCGCTTTGCAGATTTCATGTCGAATTCGGACTGACGCTTCGCTAGCACAACTGAAGGTTGCGCGATCGAGAAAAACCCTTGCAAATGACTTAAGGCAAAGATTCGATTCGTATCGGGTATTCGTTATGTGCGAATCATATCATCTTTTTAAACCGCCAACTTATCAAAGCGATCACACAGTTTTCTCCTCTAATGGCACTGTGTCAATCTAATTATTTACGTATAATTGTGTTTAGGATACTCCATACTTCTTTTTTCTTCTTGAACAGTCGGATAGTGAAACAAGAAGTGTAAAATTCCGTTTTTGCTCGCCAGAGGCTGCTATGAAATCCCTCTTTCTCGTAGGTATCGCCGAAAAAGCCAATTTCCGCGCTGTTTCTGTTGTGCTATTTGCACAAATCCTTCACCAAAACTCTCACTCCTCCAGTTAACATATCACAAATCGTTCTAGGAGCCCTTCACATCTCTAGAGGATGAAGACTGAGTTTGAGCGAGGTTTTACCTGCCCGAACAAGCATCTTTCGCCGGGAGAGGGAGAGGGGACCTAGTTTGAGCAAAAGATCGGACTTGAAGAAAATATACATGAACCGGAGCATCCAAACGAATATTAAACATGACGGGAGATTGATGTTGGGAACTTCCATCTCTAAATTCGAAGGTTTACGCTAATTATGTCTTAATCAGTTGTATCCGCGGAAATTTTTTGATGGAAA
Organism: Toxocara canis; assembly: GCA_000803305.1. Lineage (NCBI taxonomy): Eukaryota > Metazoa > Nematoda > Chromadorea > Rhabditida > Toxocaridae > Toxocara > Toxocara canis. The sequence goes on along the minus strand of JPKZ01002980.1, from coordinate 128,530 downwards.
GGCACATAAGCTCAGATCTTTTTGACTATTCTTAATAGAAATTCTGACTGATGAAAAGCCGAATATTTTCTATTATAAGACAGTTTTCATAGAATTTTCTCAAAACTTATGGACTCAAGACATTCAATCGAATTAGTGAAAGCCTCGATTTGTGCTTACAAAGGTGATCAGCGGTGACTGTTCCAAGAAAGTGAGACCGCTTTATGGAGTGTGGAACTGTTCGAATGTTCATTCAATTCGCCACTTCCGAATGACAAACCAAACGGGTTTTCTCTCAATCGTATCTGTTGTGCTGGCGCATATCCTAACCGAAATGAAACACTATTTCACTTGTTTCAAAAAGTTTCTTTAAATGATTCAAATTTTTCTTCATAAGCTTGATTTGGTCTTTTTTAAACTCAAATTAATGTCGTGGACCGTACAACTTTTTGAAAAATGTATTACACTAAGTTTTTGGCCAGCAAGCAAAACATCTATTCTATTCTATTCTATTCTATTCTATTCTATTCTATACGAGCATTTTTTTCGCTAGGATATATTGTACATAGTGCAATTCGGACGTACTGCGCCACAATTTTTCACCAAACTGCAAAACTGACTGTATTACACGGTACTCTACCTTAAATATATAGAAATGGGCGATCAGTTACTGCTGTTCTGACGAGAAAATCAGTTTCCTGCCTCATAGATAACCCTGGCGGTTGCAAAATGCTCTGGAGCTTTGAATATAAAAAATTTCAGTCGTTCTCAAATGCCCATAATTCGTCCTGAAGTAACTAAAGTTACATGAAATGGTATGATGGATGGCGCTCTGATAATTTTTGTACTAACCCTTCGTTCACTGGTTCTCTTGCTGAAACACATAAATGCACAACACAGAGACGGTGCCGGCACGATGCGCTTTGTCGATGTGAATTTGCAAAATCGCATAATATGAGGGTAAAATCGCACTTCGGAACTTTAAATGGAGAACGGGGCTCATCGACTGGGGAGGATTTAGCACCAAAATCAAGCGCAACGTTACGAAATGTACCTTCTTCAAACAACCGCTGCAAGCATACGCTGGCTTCTATCATGATAAAGAGAGAAGGGAAGCATGAAAAATCGTAAGCAAAAATAATAGCGTGGCTCGTGAATGATGGTAAGCGGCGAAAATCATATATCGCTACCTAAAAAAGAACCGATTTTATAACAGTTTTACAATGTACACAATTTCGTCAACAATTCAACTAAAAAAATACCGATTACGAAAATATAAATGCATCACACCCGCATGGGAAAGAAACGAGGATGCATGGGAATTACCAAGCAGACTGCTTGGTCTCAACAGCATATATACCGATTTATCTACTGATATTCGGAGCAATTACTTCGTCACCCTCAAACCTTCGTCCATCAATGACCATTCCTCACAAACACAATATCGGAATATTTAAGCTGGAACTGTTGCACTGACTTTATATGTAAAAGTAAAAGCGTGACGACACATAAGTACGCTGCTATCATATCATTGTGCCGTCATAAATTGAACGCTGAGCTGAGGCTCGATTCGATTATGAGGCACTGTAAACCTTTTTAAACCTGCGCAAAACTCACCCTACTCATTCGATTTACTGCAGCGGATAACTGTCTTGCTTGTAAGCGTCCGGCCGGAAAAGCCTAAAAATTATGACCCGCTCACGGTGCTCTGGACAAAACATTGAGTGAAAGATCGGCAACACTTTTGTCTTGTTGGTCTAAATTCACTGAGTTATGCACCTATGCTCAGTTTCACTCTGCCACTAATAAAAAAGCTGCACAATTTTGTATGTGGCCGCTTTCGCTGTATCCCTTCTGTGATCATGATTCACTTCGAGCGCAGCGCTTTCATTGAAAGTGCTCTCGTAAACCAGAAATTCGCTTGCCTCGTGCCATTATGTAGACAGAGAGGCACAAGGGGATAGGGAGAGAGAGAGAAAGAGAAAAAGAGAGTTTACTGAAGACATCGAAAAACGTTCTTTATAGAAACGTACAAGAAACGCACAAGAACAATGTGATACAAAAGCATATTCTAAAAATTCAGAAGAAAACACAAACTATTAAGCTTCCCAGTTTTCATGGGCTTTTATAAAATTTTGCTTTCCTTCTTACAACATGCTTCTAAGACGAAAAACTACCTAGCAGCTTTTCCAGTGGCCTCGGAACAGGCGAAACGAACATTTCGCGAGGCAGATTATTCTACAATTTAATCATATATTTGTGAAAAAATTTCTTTCTTGTATTAATTTACTTCAAATGGATTTTAGCATTATTCCATTTCTCTTGTTGGTCCGTCTCGGTGGTAAGAATGAAGCGTTCACTACTGAGAAATGGAGATCATAAAACCCGTAAAAGATTTCATATGTTTCACCCAGATCGTTTAAAATTCTTCTCAGCTCAAGAGGTCAGGGGTTCTTTTCGAACGTTCACCAGTTGGCACTGTCTTTCCGCCAACCGGCGGAAGTGTTGAGCACCTCATATTTATCAACAACACACACACATCTCATACAACAACTATCAACAGCACATATAATTCCTCATGAAACAGCTCAAATATTACAGTGATTGAAAGAGAGTAACAATGCAATGAATTCACACCGTTAAATTATGCCCAGATAACTGAAGGATGAAGGGAACAGTGGCTTATGCACAATAAAACCAACGATTAAACCTAGATATAACGTATATAGCATACAGAAATAATCAACACAGTGAATACAATGAGATCTATTAAAACATTTCAAACATTGCTATAAGAACCTTCCAACTTTAAGAGAATACTTCAACATACAAAACAAGCTGATCATTTATATTTATAAAATTCCCTGCCGACAATCCATATTGCACGGAATTTCACATCAAGAAACGATTTCGGTATAAAATTTTGAGCTCTGAATGTCCCAGCATTGTATTTTTTAATCGATGCGAACTTCTTGCACAGCATCCCCTCAACAAAAAGAAGTCGTTTACCCTCATCGAATGCATTAAGAATTTCCCACATTCTTCTTCGTAATCTGACACCCACAAGACTCCTTTGCACAGATGCAGATGCAGCTGCAACGTCATCGATTGCCTTCATCGGTGAAACTGACAATCACGCTTACGCTTAAGACTGGGCTATTGCCTCTTCCTTTCTATGATTGTTGTGACCAACCCGTTATTTTCCCATATCAGACGACGGCTCTATCCGATAAACTACTGCTCTCAGCCCACCCCACCCCGAAAACGCTCTTAGAAACAATTAATTACACTTTGGGTTCAAGAACAATCCTACTGGTTGCCATTTGTTATGATAGTAGGTCAGGAACGCAAACACGCAAGCAACTTAACAACCCAAATAAGCTCTTCTCCATACTATCGAAACTAATGGAGTCAGTGGAAAAAAGAACCGAATTCATATCACAACGATCACGTAACTGTCATACTGAATACCTTTCTCGAAGTTACAAAGACAAAATTGAAAGAACAAATATTTTGGCATGCAGCTTCTTATATTTTGCTCACTTCTAAAAAGAAAACCACTCAAATGTATTCAAGGCACTCATTTCGGAAACTAGGCAGCATAAAATTTCGATTTTTCAATTTAGATCTAAATTTTCCGTTCTTGTGTTAGCGATAATAAACCAAATCAACCCAAAAGCTGCCAAAATATAAAAAAATTTGACATTCTTTGTCCACCTTCATAAACCTTAAAAATTTACTTGATGAGCACGAACTAGACTGAGCAAAGCTTTTTTAGTTGGCAACGGAATTCAGGGAAAAGGAAATATATTTCAGGAAAAATCCCTCTCGAGGAATCTTTTCACTTTCGCGAATGCATTAGAGGTTATATGAAAGCCAGCTCAACATGCACCTTAAAAGCGCAAATTCAAAGCCCGCGGACTATATCATTCGAGTTCGACAACGGAGGGGAGGCGAATCCGCACAGATGTCGCAAGCAGAACTCAGTTCAAGAGGCGAAAGGGTGAAGGAAGACAGCAAGTGCGGAACATGTGACAACTGCTGCTATCTCCCTCCAAACGAATGAAGGCCGAAGTTCGGCGGTAAGTTACGCCTATTTAGGTTAGACGCCTAAATTTAAGGGTGACTGAGTCGCTCAGCTGTCTCTAGTATCATATCGCCCCATTTAAAAAAAAATGGTATCTTGGTCTTCAAACTACGGGAACACTATATCAAACCGGCTAACGAAGACAGCACCTATTGTAGTTGCCATAGAATGTGCACAATAAAAAAATAAAGAAACAGTATAACGAAAATAAAGCAAAAAACATCGAACCGCCGCTTCAGAAATAAAAACAACACTCCGGATAAAAGCTTCACAAGCAAAACATACTTCACGGACCGAAAAGAAAACGTCAAATTAAAGTAATTAATAAGGCATTCGGTCGAAGACTACTCCAAAACGAACCAGGACGGCATGAACGAACAACAATGCTGGACCATCTCGACTTAAATTCAAAGACGTGCGTCGCTGAAATTAAATAAATCCTATTGTTATTCATCACCATTTCTGTTACAGTTCCCGAATATTGCGAACGGTGTTGCAGCTGAATAAAATTTTAAAAGGAAATTCTTGCAAAAAAGAAAATTCAGAAAATGCTCTTCTCCTTTGATCGTTATATCCAATTTCTAAAAGACATGTGTACTCCAAGCAATACACAAGTAAAAAAAAAATCGTAAAAACCTAAAAGCAATTGTTTGAGCTTCCCAGTTTTCATGGGCTTTTATAAAATTTTGCTTTCCTTCTTACAACATGCTTCTAAGACGAAAAACTACCTAGCAGCTTTTCCAGTGGCCTCGGAACAGGCGAAACGAACATTTCGCGAGGCAGATTATTCTACAATTTAATCATATATTTGTGAAAAAATTTCTTTCTTGTATTAATTTACTTCAAATGGATTTTAGCATTATTCCATTTCTCTTGTTGGTCCGTCTCGGTGGTAAGAATGAAGCGTTCACTACTGAGAAATGGAGATCATAAAACCCGTAAAAGATTTCATATGTTTCACCCAGATCGTTTAAAATTCTTCTCAGCTCAAGAGGTCAGGGGTTCTTTTCGAACGTTCACCAGTTGGCACTGTCTTTCCGCCAACCGGCGGAAGTGTTGAGCACCTCATATTTATCAACAACACACACACATCTCATACAACAACTATCAACAGCACATATAATTCCTCATGAAACAGCTCAAATATTACAGTGATTGAAAGAGAGTAACAATGCAATGAATTCACACCGTTAAATTATGCCCAGATAACTGAAGGATGAAGGGAACAGTGGCTTATGCACAATAAAACCAACGATTAAACCTAGATATAACGTATATAGCATACAGAAATAATCAACACAGTGAATACAATGAGATCTATTAAAACATTTCAAACATTGCTATAAGAACCTTCCAACTTTAAGAGAATACTTCAACATACAAAACAAGCTGATCATTTATATTTATAAAATTCCCTGCCGACAATCCATATTGCACGGAATTTCACATCAAGAAACGATTTCGGTATAAAATTTTGAGCTCTGAATGTCCCAGCATTGTATTTTTTAATCGATGCGAACTTCTTGCACAGCATCCCCTCAACAAAAAGAAGTCGTTTACCCTCATCGAATGCATTAAGAATTTCCCACATTCTTCTTCGTAATCTGACACCCACAAGACTCCTTTGCACAGATGCAGATGCAGCTGCAACGTCATCGATTGCCTTCATCGGTGAAACTGACAATCACGCTTACGCTTAAGACTGGGCTATTGCCTCTTCCTTTCTATGATTGTTGTGACCAACCCGTTATTTTCCCATATCAGACGACGGCTCTATCCGATAAACTACTGCTCTCAGCCCACCCCACCCCGAAAACGCTCTTAGAAACAATTAATTACACTTTGGGTTCAAGAACAATCCTACTGGTTGCCATTTGTTATGATAGTAGGTCAGGAACGCAAACACGCAAGCAACTTAACAACCCAAATAAGCTCTTCTCCATACTATCGAAACTAATGGAGTCAGTGGAAAAAAGAACCGAATTCATATCACAACGATCACGTAACTGTCATACTGAATACCTTTCTCGAAGTTACAAAGACAAAATTGAAAGAACAAATATTTTGGCATGCAGCTTCTTATATTTTGCTCACTTCTAAAAAGAAAACCACTCAAATGTATTCAAGGCACTCATTTCGGAAACTAGGCAGCATAAAATTTCGATTTTTCAATTTAGATCTAAATTTTCCGTTCTTGTGTTAGCGATAATAAACCAAATCAACCCAAAAGCTGCCAAAATATAAAAAAATTTGACATTCTTTGTCCACCTTCATAAACCTTAAAAATTTACTTGATGAGCACGAACTAGACTGAGCAAAGCTTTTTTAGTTGGCAACGGAATTCAGGGAAAAGGAAATATATTTCAGGAAAAATCCCTCTCGAGGAATCTTTTCACTTTCGCGAACGCATTAGAGGTTATATGAAAGCCAGCTCAACATGCACCTTAAAAGCGCAAATTCAAAGCCCGCGGACTATATCATTCGAGTTCGACAACGGAGGGGAGGCGAATCCGCACAGATGTCGCAAGCAGAACTCAGTTCAAGAGGCGAAAGGGTGAAGGAAGACAGCAAGTGCGGAACATGTGACAACTGCTGCTATCTCCCTCCAAACGAATGAAGGCCGAAGTTCGGCGGTAAGTTACGCCTATTTAGGTTAGACGCCTAAATTTAAGGGTGACTGAGTCGCTCAGCTGTCTCTAGTATCATATCGCCCCATTTAAAAAAAAAATGGTATCTTGGTCTTCAAACTACGGGAACACTATATCAAACCGGCTAACGAAGACAGCACCTATTGTAGTTGCCATAGAATGTGCACAATAAAAAGATAAAGAAACAGTATAACGAAAGCAAAGCAAAAAACATCGAACCGCCGCTTCAGAAATAAAAACAACACTCCGGATAAAAGCTTCACAAGCAAAACATACTTCACGGAAAGAAAACGTAACGTCAAATTAAAGTAATTAATAAGGCATTCGGTCGAAGACTACTCCAAAACGAACCAGGACGGCATGAACGAACAACAATGCTGGACCATCTCGACTTAAATTCAAAGACGTGCGTCGCTGAAATTAAATAAATCCTATTGTTATTCATCACCATTTCTGTTACAGTTCCCGAATTTTGCGAACGGTGTTGCAGCTGAATAAAATTTTAAAAGGAAATTCTTGCAAAAAAGAAAATTCAGAAAATGCTCTTCTCCTTTGATCGTTATATCCAATTTCTAAAAGACATGTGTACTCCAAGCAATACACAAGTAAAAAAAAAATCGTAAAACCCTAAAGGCAATTGTTTGACAATGAAAGGAAATCTTAGAAATTAATTTTTCAACATTTGTAAGCAACAAGTTACGGACGCTCACTATCTTGTTTATCAGAACGCTAGGTCACCGAACGAAACCAAAACGTGTAACATGCGCCTACATATACGTCATGTACAGTCATCGCTTAGGATGTTGTGAGATACAAGACTATACCTTATGTAGAAGCACAAGATGGAGATTTGAATCACCCATTACTGTCCCCCCCAAGCTCTCTCCATTTCTCAATTTCGTCTATTTTCTAGCACATTCTCCTGCCTCAGTTGTTTATAAAAACTGTACGTGCAATAAGCAAATACTTTCAATCATATTGCATCAAAAATCAAGAAAAAAAATGAAACAACTATCAAATAAGGCGACAGAGAAAACGGACCGAAACTTGCGTGCTTCGTTAAGAGCTGCCTGCACTGATGCTGGCGAAGAACTCGACTTGGACACGTCGCACTGTGAGACACATTTCAATGGCACCCATCGCCTGCAAACATATTTTCTTCCAGCACTGGGGTTTTATGTTGAAAGGCGTCTATTTAGGTGCGGTTTACACTATAATTGATACTGAGTCCGACCTCTGACAATGGAAAGTTTTACGGAGCAGCCGGGAGTCCAAAAAAGCTTTCCACTGTCAGAGGTCAGACTCAGTATCAATTGTGGTGTGAGCCGCACCTAAACAGATGGCTTTCAACTTAAAACTCCAATGCAATAGTATATATAGGACCCGTCGCCCCAGTGCTACGTCCCGTAATGCGCGCTACGAAGCATTGGCGTTACGCGCTTGCTGGCGGGTCTGAAAACGCACCCTGTATCGCCAACATAAATGCACAACCAAAAAAATATATATAAAAAAGACTTGGGAAAGAAAAAAACAAACGATGATTAAAATGAACAGACTACAAACATTTGAAGTATGTAAACCAAAAAGCATGCAATAAACTAACCATGTGCGGTGTTTGTCAAAGAACTGTACGAGAACGAACTGTCCTGGATCGCTCTTTGGACGTTTGGCTATCATCTCGTCAACCGGATACGAATCCAGCACCACCTCAACATTTACTCATTACATTAGCTGCATCACCCCAGAAGGGATTAGCTCATTCAGTGAAGAAGTGATGCATAGCACTGAGACACATCGACGCGTATACAAGCCGTCTCCCTCTCTTCCCGTAGGCCAGATCAAGTCACAAAACAAAAAGTTGGCATGCAACTGGAAAGCAACGGGCGGTGTCTTCTTGACGCCACCCACATGTACCAAATGACGTGATGTGAGGGGAAGGGAAGAGAGGAAGAAAGACGGATGAGAACCACGGTCTTCGATAACACTAGAACAACGTATAAAAACGAAACTAATGGAAATCCGAAGAAAATCCAGAAAAATCATGCTGCTGCAAAAAATAATAATGATTTCGGAGTTTTAATGCATATCCGAGATCTTTTAAAGAACCCACTCCCTCCTAATGCATTCTTATATATATGTATATACATATACATATATACATTATATATATATATATATGATGTGTACAAGGACGAACCCAAAGTGCCAACAGAACAAACGAATGAAAACATACCTTCATGCAAAGGTCGATGACATGACCCACAGTGCGCGATTCTCCTTCTTCAACCCATACAATATCATCATGTTGAACGTCCTGACCGATTTCCACCGTATCTGAACACCAGCACACTCGAATTTTTTTTATCAAGAAGATCATATATATATACATATATATATGCAAAGGCAAGATGCAAAGGCAGCTGAAATTTCATCGATTCCCCGTCTCGATGCAGCTGACAACCATGGCCAAACGCATGATTGTTTTGACCAGCCTCGGGACGCTTGGTGGTCAGCCTGCTGGCGATCCGTCGGGTAAGCAGCCGCGAGTCGAACTCGGGTCTTACGGCATATGAGGCGGCAGCTCTACCACTGAGCTACTACCCTCCCGTAAATATATATATATAATACATATATATATGTATATTATATAATTAAACATAACATATTATAATATAATATACCACTTAGCAGAGAGATGAAGGCTCGATTGAGACCACTTCTAACAACAAAATCGTAATCTTTTCGAAAGAACGTTTATCCATGCGATGCACATGCACGCGCAGAGGCATTTTCTTGGCAGTGGTCATATGCCAATGCGATGAACGCATAGGAGGGCCCTTAGACCACCTGGGCGGACACAATCTCATATCTCCTTATTTGCCCAACTGGATTCCATTCCCTCCGTGAATTTGTCTGCAGTAATGATTCGCGTGTTCGTTTTTCTGTCAAACAGGTCAAAATAGCAAGTGCTAATTTGATCGATCTACGGATGGCGGATTCCAATGTATAAGGTTTTGTAAAAGTAGTTCCGGATTAAGGCTATCGTAGGCTTTGGTGATACCCAGCTGTACTAGGCAAGCAATTCTTTGATTGTATTGTAAGTGGAATCGCTATGACCAATGAATGACGAAGCCATGTTGAAAATTAGGCCGATTTTCACCGACAACAGGGTAGAGATGGTCATAAATGCAAAAACTGAAGTACTCTGACAAACAAGAAAAAAGTACTGCCGGCATGTCACTCGACGCACTGGCTTTATCCCTTGCGCCCTTGTAAACTGTTACGATTTCTGGAGCTTTGAGAACTACAAAATTTGATTTCTTGCTCTCCTGCAACTGCGGTTCTTAAAGTGCACTGATGAGGCCTTTCTTCGCGCATGTCACATCTTCCTGCTGTCGCTGCTCTTCAGCTACCCTTTCCGTCAACTCCGTAAGTTGGCCAATGGAGTGGAGTCTGGCTCTAGACCGTTTTCGATAGGCGTTCGATTGTGCGCTCCTGCACTTCAGTTTTAGCCACTCATCGCATGACTGTCGATTGAAAATTTTCCGGCGTCTACATCGTTGCTGATTGCTAAACCAAACCGAAAAACGCAGTCGAACGTTCAATAGCGACGCAAAACACGAGATAACCAACCGATAACAGGTTCACGGTACTGTAGCGAAAAAAGAAGTTCAAGAAACAGGGCTATAACACGACTTGCAAGCAACATATAAAACGACTAACCGATAATAGGTTCTCGACGAAGCTTACGTTTTCCAAGAGATCGGGGGCTCGCATGCTTCCTGCTAATAATTCTTCGTGACCACCCACTTTCTTCACCAGCTGAGCTGGATTCCTCAACTGCAGAAGAATTGTCTGTTGTGAACTCATAAGCGGGACTCAACACTGGTCGTGAACGGTATCCCTCGAATGAGGCCGACGCAACTGCAGCAATACGCCTTCGTCCACTAGGCGTACTACTAGCAGAAACAAGTTCATCTTCGGCACTTGCCAAATCAACCGGCACTAGGAATCGAGTGATGGGAAGTTGTGACATCGCTGAAACCAAGCAACATATAGGTTTATTCGAAGAAAGTTACTGCCAAATGGATAAGCAATTGCGAATTCATGGCGCTCTATCCGGAACTCGCCTATCTTTTCAGCACCATTTCAACGCGCTCCCCTTATAGGTGCAACCGAACGCAGCTTGCAGTCGTTAAAGACACAGTTCTCCAAAGCCTCTATTTTTTAACTTATTCTATGGTGGAAGGGTAGAAGGAAGGGAGGGAGAAGCAAATATTAGGATGAAAACTCTCGATCAGACGACATCTCCTTGCGAAAGTGGTAAAATGCACGCGGAAGTGCACAAACCGCACTGAAAAGCTTTGCTCCAGCTGAGGGAGGAGATATACACATGAAGAGCACGAGATGCATAGTCGAGGAGAATTTACATTGCGCGAGGAAGCTTTAACCAGTACTTTACAGCAAAAGTAAATCAGTCCTTGTTTTTTGCAATCACACTTTTGCCAAGCGAGATGAGTTTAAAAAATCGAAATCCTAGACAGATCTTATGCTAGAAATAAGTTAACGCGATAACCTGCGGTTAGGGCTCGTCATTGGCATACACGAAGTCGTGCTCATGTCATGCACGTCGTAAAAGTGAACAAAAAAATATTCTCTATCTAATTCGTTGCGACATTCCGACCACCCTTGAAAATTTTCATCCGTTACCTTAACCTGAACCTCTGATAACATCACAAAATAAATTACCCTACTAAGACCTTGGTGAAATACCTGAGCGAACAAATATAGAAGACACATACATAAAAGACATGTTACAATAAGCCTTCAAAGAAAAGGAAAGACAAAGAGAACATCGGTGCATAACAGCATGCACGCGTGCAAAGATGCATACAACTCTCACACTCGAAAACCTCCAGCTCTGCCTTCAGCGAGACTTCGATAGAATGCTTAATAAAGCATCGACAAATCAGTAAAATAAAATTCCGAACCCAAAGGAATAAATAATGCTTACCTGATGTGCTTTTTTGTTTTTTGCTCGCAGTGCCCCCTGCTGAACTTGTACCTTTGAGTGGTCGTTTGCGATTGGACTGATTCGAGAAGCTGACTTTGCGTGCATGCTCTATGGAACACGGTGCCTTCATCGAGGAGCCTTGAATGCCAGAACACGATGGTGCTGGTTCCATCTTCATATCTCGCGTGGTAAACACTTTGCGTACAGGTGTCACAGATACCTCTTGAACGACAGGGGATTCCTCTCGTTCCCTTTTGCTGGTCCTCCTCAACTCATTCCCTTCTCCGCTTGCCTTAGCGGCTCTCTCTATCAACAAACCTTTGATGTTCAAAAGTGACGTAACCAGATCATCAGACTGAAAAAAAAATTGTATATTAACATAATATGAGCCGAACATAATATCATTACATTTGTGCTTCTAGAAAACGAAGTAAAAGAAGTGATGCCACATAACCATATTTTTCGTGATACTGCCATACATCGCTGGGGAAGAATAATAAAGATAAACGTTTGATATGAAGTAGCATTACTTGTAAAATAACTTATCGCATATGTGCATATAGGCATAACGTCCGCGCTATTTAACTACTGTGTAAACATCAATCATAATATATAAAGCCAAAACATCATCTTTGTATACTATAAAAGCATTCTTACTCGTGACATGGCTTCCCTCACTGAACCACCGATTTTTCTAAGCGTTTTTTGCCTTACCCCTTTGTGAGGATATTTTCGGCTTAATATGTTGCCTACGCTGTGCCATGAACTCGACCTCAACACTTTTTCGACGCTTTCATCGGCGAAATGTCCCAAAAAACGAATAGCAGTTAACAGATTTTGTGTATCTTGCTAGAACCGGAAGTGATCGATTGCATGCGGCTGTGAACATAGCCACCCCAAGTCCCTCAACAATGGCTTCATAACGACGGGGAGTGATAGCATGAGGCAAATGCTATAGCATAGCAAAGGCAATTTCATACGGTTCAGCAGTTTGGACGAGTAAGGCATATATTTGCGTTCTTCGTTAAACAACAGCACTATCAAAGTCTGTGGAAATGAGAAAAAATGAAACAAGTTCACAATCAAAAGGAATTCTGGAAGGAGTGGGGAGAGGGAGAGCGAGAGGGAGAAAGAGGATGAGGTTGAACGATGTCACCAGCCTTTAGCCATATCAATGCAGAAATACTAATGATTCCATCGTTAAAAGTTAAAAGTACCATTCCAACGAAAGCAGTCGCACGCTCTGATGCCTTAAAGTACTTGAGCGCTATACGTTGCAGTCGATGACCATACTTCCAGAAAAATTCGTTATGACGATTGAAAGTCGAACAGTTGTTTATCATTAGCAAGAAATCCGATTTCAGTTGTCCCAACTGCTTATACTCTCCCTTCGCCAGTTTTCTACAACAGTAAGCTTGCGTATATGCAAACAAATGTTGTCTACGCACCTGTCGCATACCTGACGCCCAGTAGGCGGACACAAACACTCACAAAAACAAATAGTCAACAAACCAGTCCTAAATCATAAGATGAACTTCAACACTCAGCCGAACCCTACATAAGCCTTCTTTTTAGTTCTTAGCAAACATTACATGGAAACGGTTCAATAAAACAACCATATATGGGCAATTTCCGCCCCAATCTCGTCAAAATTTCTCTGCAATCCCAAATGCGAATGGAACAGGAGCTGTTCATATAAGAGCACAACAAATTGATCAAACAAATTCCAAAGCGCATTACCTGCGCATCTTCGACAAATCCATTGGCTTCTTAATAATCGACGAATAGCCTGGCACTTCCTTTTCACTAACCGGTTTAGCGAATACCTAAAACGACCAAAATAAAATTTTAGGGTCAAAATCAAGTCAGTCAAAAAAAGAAATCTAATTGGAACAGTAGACCACCGAATGATCTTAAATGAGTTCCCAGCGCTTGCAGACGAAGAAACCGTTCAATGAAGATGGTTCTACTGAAAAAAAAAAGAATTCAGTCCATCATTTTTGAATAAATGAATCTGAAAATTACTGTTATGCCAAACCAACCATGTCAGACGTAATGAGAAAGGTTTCTCTTCGTCTTCAGCTGATGGAATGTAATGAATGATTTCAGTGAACTAGCTGCTCGCAGAAACCAACGAAAAACAATTCAAAAAAAGGCCTTGCTGCATGAAGAGTTAAACAATAATTTGTGCAAAATTAACATTCCATTAAAATAGATATCTCATGCTGATTATCTTTCAAAAAACTCCCCTTCCTCACCGACACCCACCTTTCGTCCACCTAAAATTTGACACCCACCTAAAATTTGCTTCTGCAATGTATTAAGGCAGTTTAGCACCACGAAAGCTCGTAGATCCACGGTTTCCTGGGACCGTTTTAGACATTGACAACCAAAAACAGCCACCGCTGTTCAGTGTGAGTGGTTATATGCACTCCTAAACGCTTTCGCGTTTCAAAGCATGAAAAGAAACAGACAACAACTAAATTTTGAATTGTAGATTTTTGTTTACGATGCTGTTTTTAAGTGCAATTTCCACAGGGGCCACTTAAACGTACTCAAGCAACAAATAAAACTAACATTCTGATAGTCTTTGGCAGCAATTTTGTCGAGTAGTTCGCTCATTAGCAAATGAACTGGTTTCGTAAAATATTCAACTGCCAAACTCGTCTCTTTTAGCTATAAATAAAACAGAATGAAAATGAACAATCCGCGTTCGTTTTCCTTATCGTCCCAATGATAAGATCAGATAAAGATCTCTCTCGTGCAATGCGCATATTCGCATAGTGACACAGCAAAAAACACAGTAATAGATCATTACTACACAACTGATATTCTTGACGAATATCAGTCGTGCAATAAGGAATGGCATTTATTCGACTTTCCCGTCCGTACCTCGTGTTGTTAAACAGAAATGAGCAGAAAGAAAAGTAGGGTAGAGCAAACGGAATTCGTTAGTGCGCAACTCATGTTATGTTTTTAAGTGCAATTTCCACAGGGGCCACTTAAACGTACTCAAGCAACAAATAAAACTAACATTCTGATAGTCTTTGGCAGCAATTTTGTCGAGTAGTTCGCTCATTAGCAAATGAACTGGTTTCGTAAAATATTCAACTGCCAAACTCGTCTCTTTTAGCTATAAATAAAACAGAATGAAAATGAACAATCCGCGTTCGTTTTCCTTATCGTCCCAATGATAAGATCAGATAAAGATCTCTCTCGTGCAATGCGCATATTCGCATAGTGACACAGCAAAAAACACAGTAATAGATCATTACTACACAACTGATATTCTTGACGAATATCAGTCGTGCAATAAGGAATGGCATTTATTCGACTTTCCCGTCCGTACCTCGTGTTGTTAAACAGAAATGAGCAGAAAGAAAAGTAGGGTAGAGCAAACGGAATTCGTTAGTGCGCAACTCATGTTCACTGACAACGATAACAAGGCATATTTCGGGAAAACAGAACAACGAAATGAAAAAATGAACTTTCATTCGACAGAGCTGCGATGCATCGGCTTCACAGCAACTTCGTCTAATCACGATCGATAAGTAACGAAAAAATTTCTATTCCCAAGCCTGCTTTGAGCTGATGGCCAACTAATATAAACTTTTTGACTGAATCGAGATTAAGGCACCCAAGATTTGTCACCTGGGAATCAAAAACCAGCCTATAAAAGGATTTAAGGGTTAAATAAAACTGACTCGTTGATACGAATAATCAACAGCAAGTAAAGCGAAAAAAAATTAGCGTTTTAAAAGATATTTTCCACTTTAATTCCGTATTCAGCACTATCTCCCCCCCCCCAAAAAAAAAAAAAAAACAGTGAACACCATCAAAGCAGAATTTACAAATAGGCGTAAGTGATTCGTTCATGTAACATTCTTTAAAAAAATTTAATTGATCGCAGTAATGTTTCGAAAGCGCATTGTAAGCTATGCTGGTTTGCTGGTCCAAGCCAGATCTATATAATCAAATTTGGGGTTGCTAGACGATGGTTTCATATGCCAAAACGCTGCACGAGTAAATCATACCATTAACTTCTTCAGAATTTGCACTGGTCCAATTTGGAAAAAAAAAAAAACTTCTCTTGAAAAAAGAACTTCGCGCTAATGAGTTAAGATGAGAAAACCTGCCACAAAAAGTTTCACAACAAAAAATATCAATTTTCGAAATGCTCCACATTTAAATCCCAAAAAAAGAAACAATGAACGCCTTAGGTAATGAATACTGCTAAGAGAGAACGCTAGAGGGAAGTTCAAGAGATTATAGTCAACGTGAGATGGATTAGTGTGAGGGAGAGATTCTGGCGGTAATAATACTACTGCTGGCCACAATGAGGGAGAAACATTTTTCGTCAAAAGTTAAAAAATCTTTTCGCCAACAAGAAAACACATGCAATTTTTCTATCTATTCGATAGTCATACGCGAAAAATTAGTGTTATTCGCAATCGCTTGATCGCTTTCTTTGAAACAAACGAATAACACAAGTGGATTGAAAATAAAGATGATTCAATGCGCGCGCCTCGAAACACGCTCTTCCATTCCTAACCACTTACAAATCACATATCTCTGATGATCGAAAGAAATAAAAAACAACTTACATATTCTTTTTTGAACTTCTCACGTTTCTTCACCAATTCGCAAAGAAGACGAACTTTCTCGAGATCGGCACGGAGAAGAAAGAACGCTTTGTGCTCATGATCCCCTTGCTCGGTGGATGAAGCGCTTTCCACTTCACGAGCGAAGACTTTGGTTTGCTAAATTCTTATGCTGTAGGGAATGAAGTCGAAAATTTCCCAAGTTTCTATTCTACTTGCTGGAGAACTCTAACCTCCCTCGCCTATCATCACTGCTCTTCCCTTGGAAATTCGGCATTATGGCGAAAATACTGGCATTAGGCCTCAAAGACTAGAAGGAAAACAATTAGACTTCCTTATTTCGCGTCAAACCCTCCCCTTTCAGAAAATCAAAACAAGGGTTTCTACAAAATACGTTGAAAATGAGAAAGAGGCAGGGGAGACGATGGAAGGTGTGAAGCTTACATATGCTCTGAGCAAGAACATTTCGTACACTGCGCACGTCTGAACGTGCTATTTATTATGAAATAATTAATGCCCAAATACACCACACTGCCCAACTAACCATAAGTCGTCTTAAAAGCGGAACGCCGCTTCGCGATTTTCGCTTGATAGTCCAATACACCAATAAACGACGCATTATTTCTGTACCGATTCCCAGACTCGTTCTGATCTCTTCCACTCTGAAACGCATATACCAGAAGTCATTGAGCAACCCCTGTGGCAATAATTTATGTTGGTTAAAGACCAGCAGCGGTAAGAATGCCAGAAAATGGCGCAGAAGAAAATACTGTAGCATCGCAAAATATGGGAAGCGTTGGGAACCAAAAGCGATGCGGACCTAAGTTTGCAGGCGATAATTAAGATGTGACGTTCAGTAACAGCCACATTCCGTCATAAGCTAGCGTTTGAGATCTTCATGCCCATACAAATCCATAGTAAAACACAATCAATTTCTCGATCTCAGCTGTATGTTGCAGTCTGAAGTGCCTCGACAACTTAAGAATGCTCAAGATCTTAGGGACGAGTGAATAAACTATCGAGCTATCGACTGGAATATGGGCATAAAACGCTTCTTGAAAATCAGGCTTAAAAATAACACGGCGAAGCGGTCAGAACCGAATATCATATTTGTAAATGACGTAATTATCCTGTGCGACCCAATAATCATCATTCAAATGACAAAGAACCTTTCCAAAAGAACTGAGGAGAACAATCTCGGTGGATGACTCATAGGTCGGACGCAATCAAAACCAACGAATTTTCAAAAGCCCCGACGAGGAAATTTTAAGAATGCTCACATAACATTAACTACTTGTGCGCCTATCTCCACTGGATAGTAGGCAATTATATGGATCAACCATAAAAGCTTCGTCGGCAAAACCTTT
This sequence comes from Toxocara canis, assembly GCA_000803305.1. Taxonomy (NCBI): domain Eukaryota; kingdom Metazoa; phylum Nematoda; class Chromadorea; order Rhabditida; family Toxocaridae; genus Toxocara; species Toxocara canis. The sequence goes on along the minus strand of JPKZ01002980.1, from coordinate 110,834 downwards.
GATAGATGACAGTCGATGATGGGTTTTTCAAAAAACACCTAACAGAATTTAGAAAAACGATGAGTGTGATCACGATCAGAAAAAGGCGTGCTACCATTAATGAAAGAAAAGGATGAATGGGAATCCTATGGTGCAGCATTTATGCACCTGTCGATGCTGGAAAAAGAAAAAGGACCAATGAAACGAACTTATTCGACGGTACAACAGGTATCGAGATTGCAGGTGCAACATTTTCGCTCGATTGCAGTTCTTGGCGTGCGATACGCATCATAGCTTCCTGAAATGACAGAACGATAATTACAAGCAACGTTATAGTGAACGTCAGAAAAGCATTTGTCAACGCTGTGGAAAGATGGGGAAGATTGAAAGCACCTTCACTCACCTGTCCACCCTCCCTCCCCCCTCTTTTCGCATCTTTCATCAACTTATTGTAAAGGACGCTTACGCCGACTCGTTAAAGAGCCCTTCTCGCCGCGGTGCCAACTTAATCAAACGTCGAAAAAAATTTCAACGGCAAATATTTTTACGATTTTCAGAGAACAGTAATTTTACTTCAACTCAGTTTATCGGGGTTCAGAATAAACAAGTTTCAAATCACTCCTAGCCTGGAAATATTTCCTTTCCGCAATCCTTTCCTTTCATAAAATTCATAAACAGATAATTAGGACATATGAAAAAAACTTCGACAAAAAATTTTACATCACGAAACCGGTACATACCAAAACCTCCCTTAACTCGAAAACAAAGACGGCACGAAAAAAATTGCATAGGCCAGCAATGTCATTCATAACCTCACAGTGTAAGATGTAATTTGCGCAAATTCTTAACAAATCAAATTACCGCTTGCCATGTTAGAAACTGAAGAGAACACCATACAACTTACCACTTCTCTCTTTTTCTTTGACAAATCACGAGCGCTGACATTTTCCCTGAAAGAAAAAAAGGAAAAATTCCTTCAACTTTAAATAAAATCCCCTTAAATGGGGGTCAAAAAAAGGGAAGAAATCTACTCCAAATTTTAAAACCAAAAATTCCACTTCTTATAAGCACTATTAGCAGAAACTGACACAATACGAATAATCTTCCATAGACAACTTAGCTATATCCTCTATTTTTTAAATGGCAAAAAGCAAATGTTCCTCTTATGACCATGTTTGAAGCGCCAACTGCGGTGTCCATTTCTTGCAGGCATAAAATGGACAAAAACCAAGATGCGACATAGCAACATAATGGATAGCGACCCTTTTGGCAAGCGATTCTCAGATTCAGGTTCGCACTGCTCTTTATTAGCTTTACTTATGTTTTTCGTTCTGGCACTTCTATCATCAGACGGTACTACTACGGATTTTGATTCCAAATAAATACCTTCATAAAGAAGGACTAGAATTTCTATATATGCTGAACGAAAACCGATGCAACTGTTCTGATGACCCTATTGAAATCAGAGTAGCGTGTAAAGTGAAATGAGTAATCAAAACAGAAACGCCGTGGCGAAATTGCCTAGCGCCGAAAAAGACCCACCACGATACAGCGCCCCCGTTCGGATCGTGAAGATCATGCCTAGGTGCAGAAATTCGAACAATTCTGGCTTACCTCTCCACCTCATACTAATAATACCAATATAACTAAGAAGAAAAACCAAAAAAAAACGAACTTGTTGAGCGCATTAGAATGATAATGGCAAAATGATAAATATTTGATATCTGATCCCCACTCGCTGCTCGAATTCTTTACTTCTTCGGCACGCAACTCCATACCCGCTGCTCGTGCGCATGTCACGTGGTATGATCGTGTGCATGATTTCTGAAAACAAAACAAAAAAAAATGCGCCTATGAAATTTTGGTTTTGTTTTGTTCTCGATTCTTTGCGTAAACAGTGCATAAGCTTCACATCTCTCATACGCTCACCACCACAGACGGCCCAATCCAAGAGAACTATTTGTAATCTAAGCGTGAAATGAGTAATTGCCGAAATCTGCTTATTGTGGTTAATGGGTCAACCTGCCTGCTACGAAGTAAGAGAAAAAAATCATAATGAATAAACGAGTTGAGTTCTTCTATGTCAATTTGCTCATGGAGGCTGCTGGAGACACGGTTTACATGAGCAATTTCATCAAAACTTTAAAGCAGCTAAAGTTATGCTATACTATCAAAATTTGTCCACAACGAGTGAATTTCTGCCCACAATGAATATTTTAATACATGCAAGAAGAAAGAGGAAAACATATATATATATATTGTAAAGGACGCTTACGCCGACTCGTTAAAGAGCCCTTCTCGCCGCGGTGCCAACTTAATCAAACGTCGAAAAAAATTTCAACGGCAAATATTTTTACGATTTTCAGAGAACAGTAATTTTACTTCAACTCAGTTTATCGGGGTTCAGAATAAACAAGTTTCAAATCACTCCTAGCCTGGAAATATTTCCTTTCCGCAATCCTTTCCTTTCATAAAATTCATAAACAGATAATTAGGACATATGAAAAAAACTTCGACAAAAAATTTTACATCACGAAACCGGTACATACCAAAACCTCCCTTAACTCGAAAACAAAGACGGCACGAAAAAAATTGCATAGGCCAGCAATGTCATTCATAACCTCACAGTGTAAGATGTAATTTGCGCAAATTCTTAACAAATCAAATTACCGCTTGCCATGTTAGAAACTGAAGAGAACACCATACAACTTACCACTTCTCTCTTTTTCTTTGACAAATCACGAGCGCTGACATTTTCCCTGAAAGAAAAAAAGGAAAAATTCCTTCAACTTTAAATAAAATCCCCTTAAATGGGGGTCAAAAAAAGGGAAGAAATCTACTCCAAATTTTAAAACCAAAAATTCCACTTCTTATAAGCACTATTAGCAGAAACTGACACAATACGAATAATCTTCCATAGACAACTTAGCTATATCCTCTATTTTTTAAATGGCAAAAAGCAAATGTTCCTCTTATGACCATGTTTGAAGCGCCAACTGCTGTGTCCATTTCTTGCAGGCATAAAATGGACAAAAACCAAGATGCGACATAGCAACATAATGGATAGCGACCCTTTTGGCAAGCGATTCTCAGATTCAGGTTCGCACTGCTCTTTATTAGCTTTACTTATGTTTTTCGTTCTGGCACTTCTATCATCAGACGGTACTACTACGGATTTTGATTCCAAATAAATACCTTCATAAAGAAGGACTAGAATTTCTATATATGCTGAACGAAAACCGATGCAACTGTTCTGATGACCCTATTGAAATCAGAGTAGCGTGTAAAGTGAAATGAGTAATCAAAACAGAAACGCCGTGGCGAAATTGCCTAGCGCCGAAAAAGACCCACCACGATACAGCGCCCCCGTTCGGATCGTGAAGATCATGCCTAGGTGCAGAAATTCGAACAATTCTGGCTTACCTCTCCACCTCATACTAATAATACCAATATAACTAAGAAGAAAAACCAAAAAAAAACGAACTTGTTGAGCGCATTAGAATGATAATGGCAAAATGATAAATATTTGATATCTGATCCCCACTCGCTGCTCGAATTCTTTACTTCTTCGGCACGCAACTCCATACCCGCTGCTCGTGCGCATGTCACGTGGTATGATCGTGTGCATGATAAAACAAAACAAAACAAAAAAAAAATGCGCCTATGAAATTTTGGTTTTGTTTTGTTCTCGATTCTTTGCGTAAACAGTGCATAAGCTTCTCTCATACTGTGAAGGCTGCTTGTGAATTGAACTGATCAAGACTGATTTCATAATTGTTGGGTAATTTTAGAATAATCTGACTTTTACAAAGAAATCCGTTTGTAATAATATTGACCGCGCGATGGTTATAAATTATTGGATGATTTTTAATATGAATATTTCTGAGGTCGTTACATACAAACGAGGTCAAGTACGAATAGAAATTATATATATATATATATATATATATGCATGTACACATATAAATACATATATGTATATATATATATATATATATATAATTTCTATTCGTACTTGACCTCGTTTGTATGTAACGACCTCAGAAATATTCATATTAAAAATCATCCAATAATTTATAACCATCGCGCGGTCAATATTATTACAAACGGATTTCTTTGTAAAAGTCAGATTATTCTAAAATTACCCAACAATTATGAAATCAGTCTTGATCAGTTCAATTCACAAGCAGCCTTCACAAAAGCGAAATCTCAAACGTTGTAACTTTCAGATTCCCGAAACGTTTTGGACAAAACGCAAGAATGATCCACCTTTGAACACTGCAGACAAGCGCCCATCTTCTGTTTACAAACAATACACCGCAAACGGCAACGTCGTTTCAACGAATTCTCAATACCGTCGATTGGCTCCATGAATACCGTATTCGCAAAATGCACCTATAAAACGTTTTCGCGTAAACTCGTACGGCACCTATTCCCTACCCCCTGTCCTCTCAATCAAGAACATAATAAAGGTTAATCTCAGTTTACTTTGGAGACGTTTGAGCTAGTGCAACGATGTTTTTTAAGGGGCCAGGAGCAAGGGATGTTGAGGGTAAAGAAAATCTGCTTGATCGCCGGACTGGAATCCACTATCTTAAAGCGCCAGCACGATGCTCTGCTATAACATGTTGCTCAGCTCCCGTTAGCAAAAAACTGTCTGTACGCATTTCTGCTCATAGTAGAAAAAAACTCAATTCCAGCTTGAAGACTAAAAGCTAACGAGCTCGCAAACGGATTTCAATCACATCGAAATATTATTAATAGCATAAAATTAGCGTACCGCTACTCAACTAAAAAAGGAGAGGGGACATAAATGCGATGAGAATTTCTTAACTTTCGTCTTCATTACCTCGTAGCTCTTTACCATCTTAACTGCAGCCATTTTTTGTTGGAACATAAATCGAACCACTGAATGCAGTTTTGATTTAAAAAAAGAAAAGGAACAAAAAACAAAGCAAAACAAGTCGAATGAAGTGCAACCTCGTTAAGCCAAAGAGCGCACACCACATGGGCCCATCGATTGGAGATTGTCCGTTTAAATGCACCATGAGGACTTGGGCATAGTTCGCATTCGACCGACTTCGATGGCGAAAGCTGACAACGTCTACACAGCCACTGCCCTTCGGGGATGTACGGCACGCCATAACAGTCCTTCAATTCGTCTATGTGTTGACGTCACTTCCAACAACCATGACAGCTATTCGGGTAATAAGTGTTGCCATCTAGCGCAAAGCATCATTTTCACGAATTTTCCATACTACAATATGCTTTCTATGCAATGCGCAATTCATTTACAACCACTTACGCTTCTACTCGTCAACTTTCCATCCAGTTCGGCTGCTCTCCTTTCCCTCTCTCACTATGCGCGCTTGTAAAGTGGGGACCTGCAGAATTGATACCGATAATGTTTCACTGACAGCCGAATGTGTTCGAACCGCATATCTGTTTTTTTGTTCAACCAGCAATACTAAAACATGGTGTGTAGGTGTATAAAACTGGACATGGAAAAACCGCAAATGCGATTCAAACTTCAGAATGTTCAGTTATTTAGATGTTATCAAAATATTCACTTATCCTTTACGCCATCCTTGCGAAGTGAAACTTCTGTTTCTGAGATCTTAGGAATCTTCTTTTGCGAGCAAATCATTACCCCATTATTCTTCTGAAGTCCTCACAATTCAGGAGCCCATTGACAGGTTTCCACCCTCTCCTCTCCTCTTTCTTCTCCCCTCTCCAAAAAGAAACAACTTGTAAGCGAAAGAAAATACATGCATTTCATGATCAACGCAGCAAAATGAATTTGCCTGGCCATTTCGAATAGTTTCAACTGCAAAAATCACTCATATAAAAAGATGCCAAGTATACTGCACTGAACTGAACATTACATTCGGAAATGCGCATCAGCCAGCTCAACCAAAATCTGTACGAAATTACATTCTTAAAATGCCACCATTCTCTTTTAATAAGATTGCTAGATATGAGTTTTATTTCGACTGATTTTCATTCGGATAAAATGGCTTTTTCCATAAGAAAAATAAAAAAAGTTTCCTTCTCTGCCAAGCCGGTCCAGAAACAAAATCCCTGCAAAGGCAACAGAACTGCTCTTCAGTTTATGAGAAAATGTAGACTGCTTCTGGATTGGTTTGCCAACAAATCGATTTTTAAAAATTTGCTAACATGTGCTCTGGTTAGACAAACTCAACTCATATTCAAAGTCACCTGGTGGACGGCAATATTGCAAAGATCACAAAAGATGATTTGGTTGGCGTTACATCCATCACCGTCGTTACAAATACAGCAAACAGCATCTTGGTCAATCGGTGGCCCACATTGCGCGCCCTCTTTTGTGCTCTAAATTATTTTCCTTTAACCTCACCTCGGGCTTTCATGAAAAACGAAACTACATGATCTATGGAACTAATCAACCAGAACTGTTTCTTCGGACAAGGAATCTGGAAGACAGCCAACTTATAAATTTCACCGTTTCATGAGATTTATAAGTTCATCGTTTCATGAAATTTATTAGTTGGCTGTCTTCCAGATTCCTGGTCCAAACGGACAGTTCTGGTTGATTTGACAGCCAACGTATAAATTTCATCGTTTCATGGCTAAACGTATTTCAACGGGCTTATCTGTTCATAGCACTGAAAACTAATTATCGCATCTGCCGCTAGCAGCAACTTGGCTGCTTTCAGATTCGGCTTGGATTCACTGACGCCGCTTTGGTGAGCCAGTTCTCGACTAATATATCACTTCGCCAACGGTACATGAGACACAAGCGCACACTCAATCAAAACATCTCAAATTTGTTTGTTACCGCTTTTGCGTCGCTGTCGTCGCCCTCTCGTCCCATTCTCTTAAAACTTGTTAATGTTAATGGATTGCAAATGTTGAGATGGAGATATCTGGCAAAACAATTCAAGTAAACATTGAAAAAACGAAGTAGAAAACGATAAAAGATCTTTCTGTTCCGCACCACATTGAAAAAAAAAACAACAACATGGCGACTGAGAACCAAAAGTACAACTATTCTAACCTGCATCCTGCACCACACAGATCATGAACGAAAAAAAAGTATATGAGTGGCGCATTTGAATAGAGTATGGAGAACCGACTATAAAATATGATACCTGAAAAAAGCTTTCCTTTTCCATACGATCCATCGCTGCTTCGAACTGCGCTAAACTCAGTACTCCATCTCTTCTGCCACCCATTTTCTCGTTGATCAACGTGATCCATTCCAAATCCTTGGAAACAATAACGTGAATTGGGTGTATTTTGAAATAATGGCAATCCAGCCACAGCCTAGCACTTTCTTAAGATGAAATAAACATTATTATTATTTTAACAATGAATCACGTTAGCGCCAAGAAATGAACAAAAGCGAAAAGTTTAGCTAGAAATCCGTTGTGGGGATATCGAGTCCTGATTTCTCGTTATCGGAGGCTTAAATCTTTGCTACTCGGAAAATTTTCCCCATTTATGCAGCTCACTTCACAATAATGAGGCATTAACAAAAATGTAAGTCAAAGGAAACGACGGTTGTGCGTTAAAAAAATCATAACACCTCGACAACTTTATTATCCTCGGACCAGTAGAAGCATCAGCTTATCTGCCAGCAAATCGTTAAAAATACTGAAAGCAGATCGGGCTGATGAAATTCAGGCAAACACGGTACTGGCAAGAACGGTACAGTCGCGAAACTGATGCGAAGAATAAATTATTTTGGTGAAACCTCTTCATCAGCGTCATATTCAACAGTTGCGTCGAGATCAGCCTCGCTCTTTGGGTGGAAATCGACATACTCTTTTGGCATAATAAACGGAGTCCTCTCCGTTATGTGGTCGTTTACTCGACTGAACTTCGCAACTGGCAATCCTTGAGGCAGCTGAAATTATCGTATTAACATGAGTAATACCTTCTTCATGATAGATTTTAATCAAACAACAATCGGTGCAAACTCGGAATCTGAATTATTTTCCTCCACGTTCACAGATGTGATTTATCAAAAACGACCTTCTTCGAGGACTGAGGGAACAACAAGAGATGCGAAGTCCCCCATCCCTCTTCGTTGATGCAAAGTCTCCATTTCGCCAAACAAAACGATGAATGATTGGAACATTTAAACTAAAAAAAAAATACAAAGCAATAAAACATGCGATCCCGATAAACGAAAGCATGTGGCCAAGTGAGCGCAAGCTCTCACTAATTTTCTGCGAGATCGAAATGCTTTAGGCGATTTGTGAACGCAAAAACGCTAGGGACTAAAACGATATCGTTAGAAAGCTTATTTCTCGTTCGGATGATCCGGAAAAGAAAAGAATTATACACTGAATTTATGGCTGAGAACTGAGGAAACAAGTGATGGCTATGAGGTCATGATAAATCACATAGGCCAGAATAACAGAACATTGAATCAAATAAAATAACTGAGTAACACTTAATAACTTTGTAACACAATATGAGATCCAACTCAAGACGACGAGATTCAAGCGAATTTAGAACAAAAATATACAGAGAAGTTGCGTAGTTCGGACTGTATAGACTAGGAAAATCTTTTCTAAGTACCATTGTCATGAAATGTTTCGCCGCGTTGTCCAGCATCTCCGTTCCAGATTTCAAAAACGGCGACCAAGTGGAATGCCATACTCAAGAAGAGGACAGCACATAATAAAGCCCTCATAATGTTGCAAGCGTCTGTAGTGAACTGTCCATGGGATGCAATTAGCCCCCCTCTCCCTCCCTCCCCCCTCCCCAAATATTCCAATTGTCATTGACTCACAATGAGCCTTACAATGTAAAAATGCGTCAACGAGCACTCCCAAACTTTGGACAGAGCAGGCAGTAGGAGACAAAACATCGGAGATTCGTAGCGGGCATTAATGCTTAAAACAAGTGTGCAGCAACCTGTACTTTACAGTCCAGTTGTTAAGCATGAGACGATCTAAGTCACAATGAAGCTGTGTGCAAAATCTGAAATCGGATCATTGATCGACCTGCGAATCTTTAAACGACCAGCAAAAAGTTTACGGCTGCTCCTCAAGTCATCTGTGACGTCGTTCACTGACACTAGAAATAATGCGGAGCTCAGCACCTAGCTAACGATATCACATGATCGGGAAAAGCATTTCCCTATTTTAGTTCGAAAGTTATGACTACTGAAGAAACAATGAATCCAATCTAGAATATTCCCAAATACACCGTAACAGCACAGCTCAGGCAAGGTTCCCGGAGTTTAAGATATCGAATGTTCTCGCGTAATCAATGCATACAGCTTCAGTCTGAGCTTGATGATCATTCAATGCTCAAACCAAGTAAAAGCAGTATTTCAACAAGTGAGAAAATGCTCACTTTACTTTTAGAAAGCAAAATTAGTTTAACAAGTTATTTCGAGCCCCATAATGAAATGACTGTAAAGAGAGCCCCATAAGTCCACTTCCATATCTCCGCAAATCGATGATTTTTGTTTATAATTGAAAACCATTAGAAGGTTGCTTTTTGAGCAGTGAAGCAATGGAATGACTAATGCAGTTTTTCAAACGGAAGGAACCGAAAACGGTTTAAGAGAAGACATAGAAAGAAGTGAAGAAGAAAAGCAAACAGTATCCGAGACGCGTTACGAGACAAAAGATGGCGCCGTCAAGAGCGCATAATTTACACTAAGAGATCCTGCAGCATCAGTAACGATGAACGATCACAGAGAGTCATTGCTGTTCACTCTTTGCATAAAAACTTTCTTAATGGCATATGAAATATATGGCACACCAAAAATTTACGGCCAACGTTTGTGTAACAGCGTATATTTCATTCGTCTATTGTAAGAGACGGAAAAAAGAATTATCGGTGGAAAATAGAAAAGAACTGAACGTTTCGTTCCATAAGTGCTTTTGGAGCTATTAGCATCTAAGTGTAAAAATATGAGAAATATTGCCAATATGAGTCACTGAATAGCATCTACAGTGTCAGTGCACCGTGAAGACCTGAAAACATCAACACAGTCTGTAAGGTAACTATATAGTAACTATATAGTAAAGTGAGATAAGGTAGGAAAGGAAGGAAGGCGGTGCTGGAGAAGTGGGTGCAAGAACAGTGAGGAGGAGACCCTGGCAAGGAATTCAAACAGGCAAAACGTTGAAACATCGGGATTCTCATCATACCAGTTAACGAAGTTCAATTTTTAGCGAAAACTAAAGCTCATGACAGCGTGGGCGGTTACCTAACAAAAAAAGCGACCAATCATAAGAGTCGATTGGCAAGTTAACAACTGTACCTTTATGCAACAGTACACTATGCGCGCTGAACAGTGGTCTCAAGTTGTGCAGGAGTCTCTCATAAACAACACACGAACGTTGTGGCAAGCCACTCTTGCTATGCTGCACAAATGTTGAATAAAGACATAACGATCAAGCTTCTGATCGGTCGAACTGTATGTCACTCACTATTTGAGACGCCCTTAGGTTGACTGCTGCCGACAGTGCCTTTTTTTTGTGAAGCTCTTTAAATATACCATTTTTACTCGCATAGTCACCTTCTCCGACCATGTATAGAAAAACAAAATCCCAAACTTTGGACAGAGCAGGCAGTAGGAGACAAAACATCGGAGATTCGTAGCGGGCATTAATGCTTAAAACAAGTGTGCAGCAACCTGTACTTTACAGTCCAGTTGTTAAGCATGAGACGATCTAAGTCACAATGAAGCTGTGTGCAAAATCTGAAATCGGATCACTGATCGACCTGCGAATCTTTAAACGACCAGCAAAAAGTTTACGGCTGCTCCTCAAGTCATCTGTGACGTCGTTCACTGACACTAGAAATAATGCGGAGCTCAGCACCTAGCTAACGATATCACATGATCGGGAAAAGCATTTCCCTATTTTAGTTCGAAAGTTATGACTACTGAAGAAACAATGAATCCAATCTAGAATATTCCCAAATACACCGTAACAGCACAGCTCAGGCAAGGTTCCCGGAGTTTAAGATATCGAATGTTCTCGCGTAATCAATGCATACAGCTTCAGTCTGAGCTTGATGATCATTCAATGCTCAAACCAAGTAAAAGCAGTATTTCAACAAGTGAGAAAATGCTCACTTTACTTTTAGAAAGCAAAATTAGTTTAACAAGTTATTTCGAGCCCCATAATGAAATGACTGTAAAGAGAGCCCCATAAGTCCACTTCCATATCTCCGCAAATCGATGATTTTTGTTTATAATTGAAAACCATTAGAAGGTTGCTTTTTGAGCAGTGAAGCAATGGAATGACTAATGCAGTTTTTCAAACGGAAGGAACCGAAAACGGTTTAAGAGAAGACATAGAAAGAAGTGAAGAAGAAAAGCAAACAGTATCCGAGACGCGTTACGAGACAAAAGATGGCGCCGTCAAGAGCGCATAATTTACACTAAGAGATCCTGCAGCATCAGTAACGATGAACGATCACAGAGAGTCATTGCTGTTCACTCTTTGCATAAAAACTTTCTTAATGGCATATGAAATATATGGCACACCAAAAATTTACGGCCAACGTTTGTGTAACAGCGTATATTTCATTCGTCTATTGTAAGAGACGGAAAAAAGAATTATCGGTGGAAAATAGAAAAGAACTGAACGTTTCGTTCCATAAGTGCTTTTGGTGCTATTAGCATCTAAGTGTAAAAATATGAGAAATATTGCCAATATGAGTCACTGAATAGCATCTACAGTGTCAGTGCACCGTGAAGACCTGAAAACATCAACACAGTCTGTAAGGTAACTATATAGTAACTATATAGTAAAGTGAGATAAGGTAGGAAAGGAAGGAAGGCGGTGCTGGAGAAGTGGGTGCAAGAACAGTGAGGAGGAGACCCTGGCAAGGAATTCAAACAGGCAAAACGTTGAAACATCGGGATTCTCATCATACCAGTTAACGAAGTTCAATTTTTAGCGAAAACTAAAGCTCATGACAGCGTGGGCGGTTACCTAACAAAAAAAGCGACCAATCATAAGAGTCGATTGGCAAGTTAACAACTGTACCTTTATGCAACAGTACACTATGCGCGCTGAACAGGGGTCTCAAGTTGTGCAGGAGTCTCTCATAAACAACACACGAACGTTGTGGCAAGCCACTCTTGCTATGCTGCACAAATGTTGAATAAAGACATAACGATCAAGCTTCTGATCGGTCGAACTGTATGTCACTCACTATTTGAGACGCCCTTAGGTTGACTGCTGCCGACAGTGCCTTTTTTTTGTGAAGCTCTTTAAATATACCATTTTTACTCGCATAGTCACCTTCTCCGACCATGTATAGAAAAACAAAAAATAACCGAAGACGACACAAGTAAATAAGAGTAGGCCAACCTTACGAAAGCTGGCTAGAAGATTGTCGCTCTTTTTTGCAGCTGGCAGGTGTTGATCGTAAACGATGCTAACACGAAGAGGTTGCATAACGTTGAGTCGGACCGGCTGACCACCGACATTCACCGTTACGATTTTGTCAACGTTGTTAACGGTCTGCATGGTTGCGCGTCACGCCCCAATTTTAAGTGATCGCGTTTCGATGGCTTCACCTGCAAGCATATTAATAAGTCACTTGTTGGTTACGAACAAATTCAGCAACTCAACACTAATGCACTCACAACGAACGCATCTTCAACGGTTCATAATTTGTGTGCAAACTTAACTGCGCCTTAATGATGCAATCGCTCTAGCGATATCAACGAGGGTCGTCGAGATAGTGTGACAAGTGATGTGACGCAAAAGGAAGAAACAAATTGAGAGTGTTTAACGTGAAAAATATTGAAGGCTTTTTGAAAGACGGTGCCGGTGTTCAAAGCATGCCATTTCTTTCAAGCATTACTTTGTTACCTAAGGCTATAGCTTGAGCGCGCTACGAATCGGAAATGATCGGCCGTAGATGAGGAAAGCTGCACAAAAAATGGCGTCACATTGGTAGCGATCAACGATAAGCACGAAGAGGTCATCATCGTTCAGCATTTAAACGCATCCACTTGTACGCATCGGTAACAACGAAGAGTGCAGCGAATAATAGGCGAGGTAACGAGAGATTCGGTGAGCTACACATGAACTGCGCCACACTAGAACCACACAGTGAAAAAGGCAAGAAAGCTACACATTTCAACAGACAGCAACCACCTCTCCCTAACTGTATGCCTACTTAACTGTTATCGAAATTCGGATATGAACGCTAATATAATAAGCGTCTAGCAAAAATAAAATGATGCATATAAGATAATAAAATACATTTGGAATGCTGGAGAGTGTCACAGCACAGAATAACAAATTCAGCATACCCTTCTCCGAAGAGGGTTGCGTTCGGATCGCTCAAAAAAAAGTCCTTGTAATTCATTGGCAAAGTTTCTAATGGAACAAAAACGTCATTCATTCATAAATAAATAACCTACCTTTGTAGCAAATTTCATACTTTCTTTTATAAGGGATTTTGTGGCGGATTTTATAACGCTATCAATATCCACAGAACAATTACAATTAGGGATAAAACAAAGAAACTCCACCGTGATCGATGACAGTCATCCACCTGTCCACAACTTTTACATCCAAACGAGGAAAGGTGTATGGAATGGTTCTAAATGAATTACAGCACAAAACACTAACACATGTGCGCCACTTTATCGCTGGATGATATCGTCGGTGCACCTCAACGTCACCCGATATCCCCGAAAGTCAAGAACTCTTGCTCCTCGAACACTGTATTCTGCTGAAAAAAGAAATATTCGATACTAAACTTGACAATACTATTAAAAAACGAATGACGAATGAAACATTCGACAAAACTCGAAGATCTCACGTGTTTGGTGTCACGATGACAACAAAATCGATAGAAAATGTCGGCCTCCGCTCGATTTTGAGCAAGTTTACCAATTTTTTTCTGCAACTTCACTAAAGAACATTCAGGTAGCAGTCCTGCTGTTGTGTCGACCCTCCCGACTCTTCATAAATTCTTAAAAATTGAGAGGTAGTACACTGTTTCAAATATTTTTGCATTTCGGCACGTCATGATCGCATGGAACGCGCGTTTGAAATGTGTGGCGAAATGAAACGTACTCCGAATATCCGCTTAAGATTTTCGATTAAACCTAGCAACCAAACGTTACGCAAATCTCATTATTGCTAATTTAGCAAAAACCGCGCATTTGGAAGATGAACGAACATGTGCGCTAGAAGGCCGGCAGAATATGCGCCCTGGTGAACTTACCACTTTCTGAAACCGACTGCAATTGACGAATATTCAAATTCAATCCTATTCAGTGTGAAAAATTAGCAGAACTCATATCGTATCAGAGGCGATTGAGAATCGTATCACTGACCTGATATGTGACAAGAACTAAAAGCGAATATAATGGAACGTGATAAGTGACAAATGCGACGTGATAAGTGACGGAGTGATAAGCCAAAAACAAATTCACCTCAAACTTTAGTTAAATTCAACCGATAATTGTTAATTTTCTGGTATGATAAAATCGAGATCGACAATTGTTCACTGAAATTTTCGAGTAGACGTTTTCCAAGAAAAATTTTAGCAGAGAATATTTTACGAACAGTCAAAGTTACATGTCGATATCGCATATCAGAATCGTTGCTGTCACGATTTGGAAAGACGAAAGCTTGCTTAGAAATAATGAATCTTACTATCTGGCATCTGTCCGGAAGCATTGATAGACTTACCAGACAGTTATTAGTGGTGTCATCTGAGATCATCGAACAGCAGCTTTTTAGGCATTAAGGACATCGAAAGACCCAAACAACGACTCGAGGGGATCGTACATCCAGTATTCGCAGGTTGAACATGTGATCAATTCAACGAACATTCATGATCAATTCAACGGGCATTCAAAGTATTTAACAGAGGTATTTGTTAACTTCATGATAGCAGGTTACGAATCTTATAGAACGTAACGGACAAAGTGAAAAAAAAACAAGGGGATTTCGTGCAGTCGTTTTACTCACTGCATTGTTAGCAAATGTTTGAACGACCATCGAATGAGTCGATGAAAAACGGGAACTACTCTGAAGGTTGGTTTGCTTGTAGGCGCTGAAAACGAAACGACAGCTTAAGCGATACAACTGCTATCATTTCAATGGGTCCTGTACATTAACGGCTGATAATCGCTAGACTATGGAGAGTTTCGTCGACGAAGTGCACAGATTGTCAGTGAAACAGAACTAAAGCCATAAACCATTGCACGGTTTCCTCAAGATCTGTATGGGCACCCATGAACTCAGTTGTGCGTTTGGAAAGTGGTCGAAGAACACTTCATCTGGTTTGCTACGAAATCGTTGAGCGTACCGTCCATCCATTTCACAATCGCGACATATCCCGTCTTTCTTTTATCGAGCGAAACTCATTTCCAACAAATACTTTATGCAAATATTACAGACTTCAAACTTTTGCATAACAGCAATTGCACGCAAGATAAACAGCATAAAAGGAAAAGATATGAAAAATGCGAGAAATGAATGAGCTGATCATCACAACAGCCAATAGCTGTAGGAATGAAAAAGTTTAGTACAAACACATGTAGGCTTCGGTGATCTGTATTAGTTCAGTTCAAAAGCTCCCATAATTCTTTTAAAGGACGAAACACCCATGTTGCGCAAAACAATAACTACGCTGCAAAATAAAATTCCATTTGTCGGTCCCTGATGCACTCCAATCACATCCTAAAATCAAGCAGATGAGATACCTATATCCTTTACTAATTTGTTGCTCGCGAAAAAATATGAATAAAAGAATTATTTGACTTCTTATCGCAAGCAACCAAACGTTCATCTGAGGCCGAAGTTTGAAAGATGTTCCGTATACTGGAAATAACTAAGGGCGCAACAGTCTGATACGAATAGATTTCTTCGGTAATAACGTTGCTCTTAATAATTGTGTTAAGCCACTACATACGGCAAATGGCAATATACATAAACAAGAAAGCGAAAAAAAATAAAAATCAGTGCGGATACCGAAATGCTGGCCAAGAAAACGCATCCTCTTAATGTTAGACTATAGAACACAAAGTGAATTCTGCGCGATCCCATCCACTAAAACATTCTGCTGGGCGCCGGTCTTGAAAAAGATGGATTAATGGACCGCACCCTATTGTTATTTCTGGTTCAAATGTTTCCGGACAGAATACGATTACGGATTCTGAAGCTGTGGTCTTTAGTCGATTTGGCGTAACGACTTTGTTTTCTCACTGAGCAATTCGTAGCACTTTTTACGTTATACGACACCATTTGTTAGCAATTCTTTGGCATCAGACTTTCCGCTATTTCGTTTAAGTATTCAAGAGAAAAATGGCAAAAAGGTCCACCAAAAAGATGAAATCCACGACAAGTACAGTGCCACTATACATATATATATATATATATATATATATATATATATATATAATGTGGCATAATAAACTTAACACAATATATCAATGATGAAAAAAAATTATTCCAAACTTTAACATGGACACCAATGATACCAAAATCAGCTCTCGTTAAAAATTATACGAAGACAGCTCAGCACGCTAAAGCACTTATAGTTATTAAGTATGAAAGGCTCTTCTTTAATGTCCAACGTTATTTCAGATTTCACATTATTAATGATGGGCTAATGGGTGGACATTTATGCCTAAAATATTCCGATAGATAACTCGTACATATATACTGTATGACATTGTTCCCCGCATCAACAGTTTATTAGCACATGCGTTTTGCTGCCGGTATACATAAAGAACTACCCATACTTCGACAATCGCTTCCAAAGAAAAACAGACTAAACATAAATTTGTTCACCAAACCGAACAGTGAACATGAGCCCCTCTTTTTCTAAGAAATCTATAACTTTAAACGTGAATCAGAAGTGCCGGAACAAAATGCATTTATATAAAAAAAAGGCAAAATAAGTTCTCGAAGGGTATCAACAAAAACCGGCAGATTAACCTATGTGGCAAATAAGAACTTGGTGTCGGCGAAACTTATGCGATAATGAATGTGTAGCCAGCCCTCTCTCTCTCTCTCAACTGCAGTGGCAACGCTCAGTTGTTAAAGCGCTGCGATAACGATTCCGCTATCTTGTTCAGCACATCGATCCACCTGCCCAAATTTCTTTACTATCTTTCTGCAACTTGTAGTCCCACAAATTACCACTTTATTACTGTAAACATCTTACAAAGTGTCAAAACCATAAGCCATATCGATCAAAATCTCCAAGAGCTATCAAAAGTTTCAATCAATTTCAAAAAAATCACAGCTCACTAATGAGATCTTCAAAAAATTACTGAATAGGAAAACAATCTTAGAAATTTTCACACTAAAAAAAAGACTCAAGACGATAACAGCCCAAATAAAGACGCAACATAAAATCAATATTCTCTATTCAGAATTTCCAACTACTTAAACAACAATGAGTAATGGAAAAAAGACGACGATGTAAATATCACGAACGTAAACTTTAAGCATTAAAATTTCACCTGACATCCATCCATCCCATTATGCGCTTTACAATACATTGAAAGCGCACTGTCGCTCCGTAATGCCTCGCGTATACAGTGCGTTAGACTCTTTTAGAGTTTCAACTCAAGAACAAGAAAAGCTTCCATGATGAAATCAAGCAAGCAATCTCTGATATTGTCGAAAACTTCCATGGAAATGGAATGGTTCGCGGATTTCTGGATGAGATATCACAGGATGACATCCATCCATCCCATTATGCGCTTTACAATACATTGAAAGCGCACTGTCGCTCCGTAATGCCTCGCGTATACAGTGCGTTAGACTCTTTTAGAGTTTCAACTCAAGAACAAGAAAAGCTTCCATGATGAAATCAAGCAAGCAATCTCTGATATTGTCGAAAACTTCCATGGAAATGGAATGGTTCGCGGATTTCTGGATGAGATATCACAGGAAAGGTAAGTCAGTGAAACTAGTGACATCCGATTCAATTTTGTCGTACCAAAAACTGGCCTTATACAATGCAAAATGTTGCAAGCTATATTCGTACATCGGCGCTATTTGAAATATCACTTTTCTATATATAAATAGAATTTCTAGACGATTAATCGGTAATTTTTCGAAATAGGCTGAGCAACTTATAGAGGCAAGAATTCTGATCTCTTGAACAAACCGGTCCACCACCACCACTTCGCAAATCACGTCAACAGCAAATGTCTGATTACGAGAAATGTTAGTGCACAGCAATTCCTCATTTTCGACCACATTTTAATCATCTTAAGAGAACTGCGGGAATTCACATCATACAGGCGATAATGTCCCATCAATTTATTCCGGCAAATATATTTGGATTTTAAATTTGCTGCGTAGTTTAAATTTGCATTTATTAACAATTGTGTTTCTACTGCGTATAAATGATAAAGTTCAAACCAGCCAAGTTTAGACGACTGCCAGTGAAACTAGATAAAATTCGCTCCAAATTCTGAGGTTGCTCCACAGCGATCGCAGGCTGCCAAGTTGTGTTATAGTTACGAACTGACAGCACTCTAGTGCAAGAAACTCGCGAAGTTCCACGAAATTTTCTCTGAAGGTGCACACAACTGAATGTGTCCTCAAAGTTGCCGAAATAGTTGTTTCTTCTTCGCTCATCGAACCATATTAGGGTATTTTGTGCCACGCGTTATTTCGACCAATTCTGCATCCCCATAAACGGACTGTCTCGTCGGAGGACAGCCTCGGGGTGGCGCAGGAGAACGTATCGTACTCGCCTCGCGAGCCAGTTCGACACCCCCTCGTTCAGGAGTTCCATCACGAATACCTCCTATGTAACGAACCGATGCCTCGGAAACGGTTGTTCGGGTTAGCTGCTCATTTACGCTGCGTAACTCTTTTGCCACCCGACGCTTCACACTTTCGTTACCTTCCATTGACTCGATCTCTTCTGTAAACAGACAATTGTAAATGCCTGACGGGTGAGTGCTAAAGTATGCGCTTTGTCATTAAAGCTAGCAGACAAATCAATTATACGATTTGTCAAGAAAAAACCAAATATGCCTAATAATGCATTCGCATATGAAGAGAACTAGCCATTCGCAAAACTTCTCCGCTGTTCGTTTCTGTATATTTTTTGTGATTTGTTTGCCTGTAAAAAAAGCCCTTCAATATGCAAAACTTCAGATATATTATAAAGCGATCCAGAAGTTTTATGTAAGACTTAAAAATCATCGCAAAAAACTGTGCGATCAACTCCTGCGTATAAGCTGAGGAAGTCAACGTGCGGAATAGATTACATCAAGAAACCATACTACGCTAGCTCCATTGATTGCTGTGCTAATTAACCGAACCGACTGATCACAACTAAATAGACGCACACATATGCCCTTGACTCCCGATAAAATCTTTGTTTCAGATAACTTATTCGCTTACTGTTTGATCGCTGCTTGCACTTCTACTCTTCATTTCACTCTTTCATATTAACTGCAGCAATGAACTGTCGATTTACTTACTTTAACGTTCATTCACTGACTGACTGAAGATTCTCATCAGCGTAAGCGTTAACACAACAGTACCAAAAGGTGTTTTGCAAATACAATTCTACCAAAGCGCAAAAACATGAAAATACCCATATTGCATAGTTTGGTTCACTGCTTGCTTGGTTCTACGATGGTGTATTGTGCGGGACGTGATTTTTTTTCTGGGGGACGAACTGACAGAAAGCAGAATTTCTGAAGATGGGAAAAGAAAAGTGAGTGGATTGATGGCATTCCACGAAACGGAAGATGATTTTCAGAATTTTCCAGTGATAGAAACAATCTATATAAAACCTTGTGCGATAATCATGTTCAAAAAATGTAGCTGCCAAGGAATCGGAAATTTCCTAACAGAGAATTTTAAAAATTTTCTACCTTGTTCAAAGCCACTCATTATAACGTACTTTGCCATAATTTTCTTTTTTTTTTCTGCAAAGCAAGTCCACCTATTACGATGAACTCCAGGTATAATTTAAATAAAATATTCAAGCTGCCTCTTCTTCGACGCTCATTCTTTTTCCGACTAAGCAAAAAAAAATCATAAAATCAAACCGATGCATTGAGCAATTCGTTTAGACGCGATCGCGGCAATATAATCGACGTCGTTTAACCGCGACTGGAGGCACGCAACTTGATCTTTGAGTAAATCGACCTCCTGGAACCATCAAGAATAAACTAAGCCATAGGTGGGCCAAATAATTACCAGCATTACACAAGAAAACAAGGAGCAAAATTCTTTTTCTTGAATAAAAAAACAAAAGATTACAGGTATATATGTGAAAAAGTGGAACAAAGAATTCTCGACGAAAAAAAGCGATCGCATAAAAATGTGGCCAAAAGCAATTTGCTCATGCAAACTTCAACGTATACATGAAAACCCAGCGAAAAGCATTGATCCTTGAATAAGCACATCAGAGGAGAAATGAATTAATTTAACAGAAACATGTCAAAAAATGAACGAATACACCGCTCACCACGTTTGATACGAAATATGGCGCATCCGCGTTGGCTGCCTCATCTGCACCTGCAAAGGCGATAGTTGTTTAACCTGCCAAAAAGTTCAAACAAAAGCTCGAAGTAGCATAAATGCAACAAACACGTTTTCTGTATTCGATGTTTACGTAACCACCAAACTACCTCAAAAATTGAGGGACGGGATGGACACAGACAGAAAAAATAACAAATTTCGAAATGAAACAATACGAAAAATATACGGAAGAATTCTTCATGTGACTACATGATTACAGGCACTTCCTAAGTTACGAACGAGCTACGTTCCGAACGCTGGTCGCATACTGAATTGCTCGTAAATTGTTTTTTAAAGTCATTTTAAAGGCACCGTACTACCATACTCTTCACACCTATTTACTCATGGCATAAAGTCAATATAGTACTATACAGGTTCCATACAAGTATGGAATGGTTGTTCTCGCAATTACAAACAATTTAATAGAATGGGAGAATATTTAACGATAAATTTCATATGAGCACAACACAGCTGTCTTACCACTGGCGGAGATACAAACGACTGGGATGAAGGAGATGCCGGGATGACGTGCCTTACAGCACTGCTCGGCGTCTGTCGCCGCAAAAATTCGTACAAGTCAGAACAGGTGCGCGGAACAAAATTTGGAACTTATGGGTGGGAAATGGAGCGCTATGAACACAATTTCTACTTGCGGATATGTCTGCTCGTATCTCTGAATGTTCGTATCTCGGGTGGTGACTGCACCTACTAGTCACTGCAAGTTTGAAAACCAATTCATGATTAAAATATTGGAAGAATTCTCCAAGCCAAAGACGGGGGAGGGTGGGGGTG
>JPKZ01002980.1:75356-89445 GCA_000803305.1 Toxocara canis | reverse complement strand
GGGGGAGGAGGAGGGGCCTAGTGCAGCGATAACACCTACTCCCCTCGCCACCTTTCCCTTTGGTTATTAATGTGTACTGATAAAAATCGCCTGCACGTGCAACCCGAAACATGTGCGGGAAGTCTCGAAAACATGCCAGTATTAAATGTGCCCCTGTAAATATTTTCGCCCATTGTGAGTGGGTTTCTTAGCTAAGCGGATTTGCAGAACATACTTACAATTCATCAGAAAATTAAAAAAAAAAAAGAACAATCTAAGGATAATCAAGGATAAGGACAATCAGCTTGCGGCATCTTTTCTAAAGCATGAATTCAAAAAAAAAAAATTTACTAGTATCGGCGCTTTCAGCTCAGCGAGTTCACTCACCGTCATGCGCATAATTTATCACTGTTTTAACAAAAACTTCAATTAAGAAACTGTGAGTCCACATTTGCAAAACAGTGATAAGATCAGATGTACTTTCGGCGACCGAGTGTTCGGTAAAAGTATCGACAATTTTGGACACAATCGCGCCAACAGGCTTCCTCTCATGCTGCGCCACTTCGCGATGCACAACCCTGTGCACAGGTGACGGCCCATGTGGTCGACGCTCAGCGTCCCCACGATTCCTATTCGGATGACTCACTCCAGCAACTGTTATATTCGCGAAGTTACTGATTTCTGTGGCCCGTGGCTTGTGATACTTCTGCAAACAAGGCGTATTCCACAGAATTTTTTTAGAATCAGAAACGCATATGCGCGACATTATAATGAGACGGATAACATTCGGAAAAAAGGAGACGTTCGTAAAAATAACTTTAAACGAACGGCACATTAGACGCTTTAGCAGTTTTGCAATCGCGGATACAGCATTTTAAAATATAACATTGACCCGATAAAACAGACAAATGGAATTCCCCAAAAGTTACTCATTACATCGGATTCAGTGATTCAAAAACTGGGAAATGTTCTAAACTTGGGATGCAGCTTGACTCGGCACCTCCGACCAGCAAAATACACACCACTGGAGTACTGCTTCACCCGTCGTCGACTACGATAAAGTACTCAAGCCGCTGTTTGAGTAGCAAGCCGCGCCTGGGGACAGGGGTCTCAAGTTATGCTGTTGACAATGCGCGTTGAAAATTCGAAAAGCGGGTGGAACCAGGGCCAGAGTTAAGTACGCGAGAGAGAGGATCTGCGAAACAGGGCCAGAGTTCAGCACGAGAGGAGCTGCGCGCTACGGTCAACGCCTCTGCATCTCCGCTCTTATCCTTCATCGATCGTTCGCGGTACTCAGCCTACCTCACACTGCTGGTTCAAAGTGTGAGGTCGACAAGGCTTAAGGACGATTCGTAAACATAAGTTAGAATAACTTACGCTCGAAAACAGCTATCACAACTGGAAAACAGAGATAACAGGGTACAACTTTTCCTTAATGAATACATCACAAACCTTGGGCGACTTAATATGAAGGGCGAGTTGCACGAATGAATGCACGTCGACGACGGGTGGGTACCGCATCAGATACTGCATACACGCACTGAAGTCACCGTCCAACACTAAAAACAACAGCAACGGCACATACGGGTTAGTCTACCTCCTTCACAATCTTCATGGAAGTTCGGGAACGGACTCGCAATCCATAAAAAGTTTCGAGCCCAACAATTTCTTTTCAGTCGTGAAATTCACCAGAGACTGGTTGTGGGCTGGGCTGCACACATGTGAGTAAAGAAAAACAGCAAAATAAGGAGACATTCACGAAATTTCTGCGGAACGTTCGAATAGGATCCACAACTACTGAGCGGGATAACGAAGGAACTACAAGAACTTTTCGCAATTCCGCACGACTCGCACATAACTGAGCGGACTTTAAAAAGACGAGGAGAGGGATAGAGGAAGAAGCGGGAGAAGCGGGAATCTCATATTTGGACACCTTATACGCTCTTTCTTGACTAAATATATTTATTTCTGCAGAACTGAATTGATGGTGAAGCCTGATTGGTACAGTATGCATGACATCGACATTAATACGAGATGATTTTGACAGTGGAAAGTGTATAGCTGTACCCACATGCTGAACTTTGGCCTCTCGCAGACCAGGAAAGTGATCCACCTTACTGAGCTATTGTCCTACATTTTCCACTGTTTTCTAATGCTGGCATGCGAAAGACGTCAATGCCTCCTAGCACTAAGATGCACTGCCGTTTCACACCTGCCACCACCATGGTTATCCGAAAACATCGCAGCGCGTGGATCATTAGCTCAGTGGTGTAGAGCTCCACCCCGGTGTGCGAGAGGCTCGGGATCGATCCGCTCCCCTCCCTTGCACTTCCTCATCGTCAATTTTATCGTACAGGACCTTCGTCTTGTCTTACGCCAAGTTTCACGCACTAGAAGCCTTGCCATTTCATGCCTGCCAGCACCGAGGTCACTGGAAAACCGCAAGCATTGTGGCACAGTCAAGTACAGCAGATCCATCGCCACGTTTGCGAAAGCCGGGTTTGGCAACTTGCTGCTGCTGCTTCCTAACATTTTCCACTGTCATAGCTCTGTAGAAATCAACCGAATTGCCCATACGTGTTCTAGGTCTCCCACTGGCATTGGATCTATTACCATTTGCGAAATTATGTCAACTGATTGGCTGCTTGAAACATCCGAACATTCATGCTTTATAAGCTGCACGCGCATGTGACATCCCACAGAGGCCCACCAAATAAGACCGCCGCTCTCTGCTTTACATGCACGCAGTTTGACCCATATTAAATTCAGTGTCACATCCATTCGCATCAAACCGCCGCCATCTGTTCCACCATGCTTTCTTCCCCGACCTCACCGACCCCCATGATTTTTTTAGCCAAAAATGCGTCTTCACCTCCCTCGCTTCGTCCTCCATTGCCCATCCTCTATATAGTCGAAAGCCTCTTATCGTGGTAAAATGATTTCAACGAAAACGAAGAGACTACGCATAAAGTGCGCGTAACACTAACATAAAACGCGTATTTGCTCGAGCATTGCCACAAAGATATAGTCGATAAGTGATAATGGTGGTCGATGTGCCAGGATAGCATCCCAAACAAACAGCAGATCATGAATAGGGAATTCCCGTCCGAAAAGAAGCCGAATCCAACGGCTGCAAAACTAAATATCATACCAACTTGGCAATGAGTGGTTAATTAATCTTAGAAACCTTGCTACCACAGTATAAAGACAACTGATTCGTGATTACTGATTAGAAAATTCATTTGAAGAAGCAATTTGAAATGCTATAGGTTAGTGCTGTGGATTTAAGGCAAATAAAATTTATTATTATTATTATTACTTTACCACGCAAATAGTATGAAAAAGAACTCGTAAATCTGATGCGGGCTCAACACACTTTAGACGTGCTCCTCGAAAACACAGCACAAACTTATGAAAGTGATGTTTCCGCTCGTTAAATTGGTTATCTTCCATTCCTTTATAATGCAAACGGTCATTCACATCCCCGACAGCTGGGATATGGTACGTACAGTGCAACGCAGTCTAATTCCTTGCGGAAGACAAAAGGAACGTAAATACGATAAAGAAAGGAAAGAGTAGAGAAAACAAAAATACATGCTAAGCTAACCTGCAATAAATTCGCCTTCAGCAAAAAAAGCGAACATGTATGAGATTAGAAAATCAACGAGAAATACTTATATCTAAGCTTTTAAATGAGTGCTGAAAGTTAGGGTGGAGATCGCTGAGAATCACGATGAGACCCAGCAGACAAAAAAGTTAATCTCTTACTACTTCTTAAGAGATCCACTCTATTATCAAGTGTTCATCAGGTGAAACCAACTATCCAATTCAGACATTATCAAAAACAACTCACATTCCATACAACTGCGGCGCAACATCGAGCTTCAAGAGATGTGCATGCAGAACAGGATCTACAACGGCGAGAATGTCGTTGTTAATGGAGCGCAATTTTTGTATCAACTCACTACTCGGTCCCGTATCCTGGCTTCGACAGAACGGCTCCAGAATGACGTCATCTTTGCTCGGGACGTCGTCATCACGCGACATTTTCTCGTCACCCGATATATACCAACATTCCAGAAGCATCATTAACTGCGTGAATAACTCACTGAAATTTGTGGGTAATAGGAGCGATGTTTCGATTTTCTGCGTCGTCTAATCAATACGTCGACCCGAATCGCAGCCCAAGGAACGATGACTATAAAAAAAAGGAAGGAATGATGAATCGTATCCAGAACGACTATCGAATCTTACAGTCAGTGGTGGTGGTGAATGTGGAAGATGGTCAGGTCAAGAATGAACAGTCATCAAGTTAATTTAAAGTCGCGGTGCTCTCCTGAATTGCGCACAACGCCCCTCGGATCGACAGCAGAAATCCTTTCAGCGACAAAAATCAGCTTGCCGCCCTAACACAGCTATGCGAGTGTGATCACAAGTTTCCGTTGTACTGGTTTTGCGACTTGATTTTCTTCTCTTTTCGATTTTTTATTTTTTTCCCTAATCTTTCTCTCTTTTCACACTATTATTTCCACTCTGCCCGAGCTTGTGACGATCTTGGCCCGAAACTGGGCTGGATCTTGTGACTACATCATCTTAACCGTGGACTGGTGAGATGGGGATAGCTTTCGAGTTATTGGCGATTTCATGGACTCACTTTCACGCATGTGTATGGAGGTGCCGATTGAAGTGTATACTGATCCTCTATAACTGATACATTCAAACCAGTTAACATAACTTAAGTTGCCTAATATGCCCGAAAACAACCAAAGCCAAAATACCGTGTAGGCGAGCGTGGTTCAACACCAGAGATATGGTTGACAACACATAAGTTCCCCGTGTCTTACATTTCCGATACGTCCCAAGCTTTAGTCAAGGCAGAAACGACAAATTACTAGCTTACGGTACCATTTCAACTTGGACCAAATTTTATTAATTACGAAAAGAGCCCCAATCAGCTGTATTGTTCACAGCGGACAAAAACTGCAGCAAAATTTGGTATCATCATTTCGACACTTACATAAAGCATTCAAGTTGATTGCCCAAAACTGAACCTCAAAAAAGAAGCGGCAATTCAAAGACGAAACAGACTGCTTACAATGCATCGTGTTCGATGAACGCCGGGTCGTTGACCGCTCGAAGAATAGAGACCTCATCTTGTGGCAGTGAGCTTAAAATACAAATGACTAACCATTCGATAAACCACAGACGGCAATGACCATTAAGAAACAATGTCTGGTTGTACGATAGCAGCACTGCTTCTTATAGCAAAGTAATTAGGATTCTTATTGCACTTAAAAATCACTTCTTTTGAGCAAGTAAGAGCGCTCGCCTTTAGTTCCGAAAGAAAAACTCGATCGTTTCCGAGTTTGCATTGATGCGAGCTATGAGTTTTGTGCTGCAAAATACAAAGCCACGACCCTTCGATAGGGCGTCATTTCTTATTAGCCCATAGCGCCGTTTGCTTTCAAAACCACTAAAGTGAACGATTCTTGAAACAAAAGATCGCTATACTTCTCCTTCATCACTCTTCTAGTCTTCCTGAACCTTTCATAGCAAACTTCCTAAATACAAGCTACAATCTATAGATGATGTATTCAAATAACTAGAATGGTGATACCAATGTTTCACTTCACAAAAGAGCCTGTCATTGAATAGAGGAGAGCTTTGCACATTGCACAAATATCGTTACAAAATATCTTAGATTCCCAAATGACCGCTTCGATTTCCGCGACTCTGACTTAATCATTCCTAACAACAGCGCATGAATGACACATTATTGGTATATAGCTGTCTGAATGCCATAATCAAATAGCTACCTAACAGTAACGTGTCATTCAAAAAACCTGAACCATCATATAAATACAGTGGTTCAGGGCTTTCCGACTAGCCTAGAACACTCGCTCCAAGCGGGTATATATATGAAAGCAGTAAAACAAAAAGTAGGCAATATAAGCGCTACAACAGAAAACACAAACATTAAGCAGGAAAAAATAAGGAAATAGTAAAAAAATGTTTTTAGCGAATTCATTTTGGACGACTTTTACGCCAAGGTGGAACAACGACAGCAACATCTTCCCATGCCAACCTAAGCAAGCTTGAACGGGTAAAACGCGGCCGCATGCTCGTAGGAAGTCATCCTTTACACATTTCGCTTGCAACGTATATGAGTAAAATAGAACGACATTCGAAAAACAAAAGCACTCACCTAAGACCGTTTTGCTCCATCAAATGGGCAAAAGCCTGGTGATCGAAATATAATACAAACAGGAGAGGAGCTAAGATTTCGTGCATACCCTGTAAAAAAGCATTCGTTGTTATATTTGGTCAGGATTTCTCGAACAGCCTAGAACACTCCCGACGAGTGGGCACTCCTCTACCGCCACTTACGAATACCCTAACCCTATCTTGCATTAACAATGGCGTTTTTAAAACACCTCTGCGTTGCTGCGTCTTTACGCAGGCAACGGGATGTACACATCCCCTCACTTACAAACATCAATGATACAAGTTACTGATGCAGACTCTGCAGTCGTCACTAAGGCTATACACATCAGTGACGGCTGCAAAGTCTACAAAAAAATGAAATGAATTTTTAAAGCCGCACATTACGAAAATCGACCTTACAGTTCTCATGTTTTAGCAAAAACATGATAGATAAAGACGTTTAGCGATGTGGCGATCAACTATGGAGAAAGCAGTGGGCGGCAAGAGGGCATTTCGACAGATTGTGCAAGTGAGTGCCTCTGCGTCAACACAGAGACGATAGTTACTAATCACAAATGCGATGCATCCCATCGCCTAATATAACGCTGCTAACATTGACTAACGGTAAAATTGCTAAAATTGGTCTGTAACTACGAAAATTAATAAAAAATGATAAAGAAAAAGAGCGGAATTCGCCTCCGTTCGCCAGGTCATTCATCGGCGGATTGCCTTCCTCACAGGAGCAAATTCTCCTCCCCATTTGGCATTGAAAGAGCTTAAAATGAACTCCAAATTCATACCTGTTTATAAGCAATATGTGGATTTCTTTTCCCATAAACGAATAATATATCGGACATCCACGTCCGTGTTCGAGCCTCCTGGAAAAATTGCAGCTCCGGAAACCTGAAATTCCACTAGCTTAGTCACCAATGATCTCTTTCTATTATTACTCTCTCCTTCTCTCTCGTTTTCATCTCTGATAAGTGGGAATGCAGAGAAAATGGCAAAATAGAACTGATATGTTGGAATCGGCATTCCCTCCCGACTGGACTACAAACGAATGCCGAAGGGTTTGATCAGATGAGTACCTTTATTATCAGTAAATATCTCATGCCCTGTTTTATTGGTCATGCCATAAAAGTGATTTTCTACTCAATGAAAGTTCGAGTAAGTGCTCTATGACATAGAAGAAAGCGTTTAGCCTCCAGTGACATCTTTGTTATACGAAAGTATCCACACACTTCAGATATGTACAACGAACAGATTCTTACTATTCGGCGTAACTTTCGAAAACCTGTAAAAATTGTGGAAGTTAACAAAAAGGGGAAGGAGATGGGTTATTCAGCTCAGAAAATGATTTAACCCTTATTACTTATTGCGCATTGTCTTTTTATACATATTCAACGCAATACCACCATTACGTCAGAAAAAGCCGAGTGAAGTCAGTCAAAAGAGTGCATGACAGGTAAGTTTACAAATGAGTAAACAGTAAATAAAAGGATAAAACAAAACGAAAAAAGCTAAATAAGGAAATGAAGAGGGCAATGCTCACGTTCTTTCGACATCTCTATTGATGCATTCTCGCAAATCCTCGTCCGCAAAATACTGTTGCCATGGATTCTAAAACGGCAAAGGGATAACGGTATTTTGGTTATGTCTATGCGTTCAAAAAAAGCAGTAGTATAACAAAAACCCCACCTACCACAACAAAATTCAAAATCATGAAATGAGGAAAAAATTATTAACCAGTGGAGATAATAAGGCTTTAAGGTTCAAACGTTGTTGATATCTGTTAAGCGAACGACAAATCAGATGAACCTTACGAATACACAATGCGGCAAAAACATATAATGAGTTTTGAAGAACTGGAAAATATTCGTATAAAATTTAAAAAAAAAAGCAAAAATGTTCGCATGCAGTATTGTCACAAATCGACGTTCTCAATGAGTGCAACAATTGAATAGTGACCTGTTCGCCTAGAGACAGCGGATTATTCATTTCTGGATCCATCTGGAATGCTTCATCGCAGTGAGGATTTATTGTCAACTGTAAAAAAACGATCCATGTTACCACGCCAACTTTATAGTTTAGAACTATGGTTCGTATCAAAATAGGGTTACGAAAGATATTATTTCGCTAATTGATAACCGAAGCAGTGTGTACAGAACAACTAAGACTGTATGCCGTCAAAAGTTTACCCATGTCGCCACTGCAATATCCGTCGGGATACCTAAAACAAAAAAAAAAACTATCGCTTGCTTTGTCATCATAAAAAAGTACATGTGAACTACATTCACTTTCGAAAATTATTAACCAGTGGAGATAATAAGGCTTTAAGGTTCAAACGTTGTTGATACCTGTTAAGCGAACGACAAATCAGATGAACCTTACGAATACACAATGCGGCAAAAACATATAATGAGTTTTGAAGAACTGGAAAATATTCGTATAAAATTTAAAAAAAAAAGCAAAAATGTTCGCATGCAGTATTGTCACAAATCGACGTTCTCAATGAGTGCAACAATTGAATAGTGACCTGTTCGCCTAGAGACAGCGGATTATTCATTTCTGGATCCATCTGGAATGCTTCATCGCAGTGAGGATTTATTGTCAACTGTAAAAAAACGATCCATGTTACCACGCCAACTTTATAGTTTAGAACTATGGTTCGTATCAAAATAGGGTTACGAAAGATATTATTTCGCTAATTGATAACCGAAGCAGTGTGTACAGAACAACTAAGACTGTATGCCGTCAAAAGTTTACCCATGTCGCAACTGCAATATCCGTCGGGATATCTAAAACAAAAAAAAAACTATCGCTTGCTTTGTCATCATAAAAAAGTACATGTGAACTACATTCACTTTCGCAGAATCTCATCACCCTAGACAAAGAGCACTTCCGCTTTGAGGAACCGATCTTCGCTACACTTATAAGCTAAATAGTCAGCCAACTTTTTCGTCACCAGTAACACAGACAAATACCAATGTAATCCGTTCACTAGATATTTTTATGCTCTTTGCTTGGCTGTGTTATTATTTCAATAGGATACCTTTACACTTCAATACTGTTGCTGCGAACGTACATGTTCGGCCCAAAGAAACGCATATTGCTTTTCGAACCGCTCCGCGTAGCTGTGTTTAATTCCCTAACTGGAAGGTCTCTGTATAGGCTGTTCAGTGTTAGAACGAACGAAGCAGCAGAGATATGCCCCAGGCAGTGTTCATCTACATTAGCCACATGACTATTTGTAGCAGTGGTTACATGGCTTTTCCCGTTGGATGGCCCACAAGAAAAGAACGAACGAACGAAAAGAGGGAACCTTAGTCTTGGAAACTGACTTACTAACAACGCCAAACTAGATTCAAGTGTGCGACAAGACCCCAAGAAGCTAGGCGATCTTCAGCTCGATTAAACAAAACGCTATTCGAATCAATCGAAGGATAATTAAATCATAAGAACGGTAGTAACAAAGATAAAAATTTTCTCAACCACTCGTTTATCGATAAAATTTCGCTGATAAATGTTGTGGTAGTGCCCCGTTACCAATCATCTTTGGCTGTTTTCTCTTTCCACTTATTTTTTCTTTGAGCACATTTTTCCCCTCTTTATACATAGCGAAATAAAATAAATAAACAAAAATAAAATAGCAAAATAAAACCTTGGCTTTGAGGTCGACGTAGAAACGACGACTCCGAGAAAGAATTGAGCACCACTCGGAACGATCGACCGGTAGACATTTGAGTAAAATCTATAAACGTTTCGACCGGAATAATGTCCAAAAAAGACTTTTAAGATTAATACCGCTCCTCGTTGCTCATTACTGCAAGGTAAATTTCCTAAAAAGTATAATAACTCCAATTAAACCTCTCTCGCACTCACTTAACTGTGCACTAATTCGAGTCTCATAAAATTTAAGTCCCTAATAGTCTCTTTTGTTATATTTCATTCAGAAGGCGAATCGACCAGAGTGATGACCATTGAGAGCAAAAGAAAGGGAACAGACCCTCCAAATGATGGAGCGAACGTGTGATCCACGCAATTTACCACTCAGACAGCACTGCTCGATGCGATCCAGATTCACACGCGCACCGAAGAACTCTGCCCACTCCTCTCTAAATACTCACTCATCAGCATACGATAAGGTATCGACTCATCAACAAGAACCCGAGAAATGTTAACATCCCCAGGACCCCTTTGTAGGTACACATAGGCAAAGCCGCAAACTCCTAAATTTAATAGTGTAAGCTCCGGAAATTCAGGCCTCGCAGACCGTAATACTTCTGCTCGCAAGATGGAGGAAATCTTTTGAAGGATTTAACTGGAAGGAGAAAGGAAGCGGAACGGATGGCGAGCGTGAAGTGACTTGTTAAAGAAGGCTAATCCGCAAGTACAGTCAAATTTAAAGTCTGTTTGTATGGAATACGGTGTCAAAGGAGGTTGAGGACTAAAGTCGAGAGCTAAGCCAAATTCCCCAAGGGAAAGTCTCTGTGAAGTGCTACTTAAAGAAAGATAGAAGTGAGTTTGAAAGTTTGACTGCACGATGGGGGAAACGGAACCGATATTTTATCATGTTTATATAAATAAATAAATAAAATAATTAGCGGGCCATGAGCCCAACCGCTGTGCATATATTGTCAAATAAAAAATAATCCTAGTGAAACGCTATTCAATTTACGGGCGTCGAGATGAGCAGTCACGTATGAAAAAAAACAAAACAAAACGGATAGGAACAGCGAAAGAAGCGGCACAAAACTGATTTGATGAAGCTTCTTCGCTTATAGACCACGCTTCTCCCTCTCCTTACTTACCTTGCTTGTTTTAAAGCTTCGAAAATCGCTGGGACTATTCCTTATCATCTTGTCTTGCCCTTTCCCTTTCGAAGGTGACTAAGATTCGTAATTCCGCAGCTTAAAGACCAAAAAACGATTAGCAACAATGTTTGGATGGCCCACAAGAAAAGAACGAACGAACGAAAAGAGGGAACCTTAGTCTTGGAAACTGACTTACTAACAACGCCAAACTAGATTCAAGTGTGCGACAAGACCCCAAGAAGCTAGGCGATCTTCAGCTCGATTAAACAAAACGCTATTCGAATCAATCGAAGGATAATTAAATCATAAGAACGGTAGTAACAAAGATAAAAATTTTCTCAACCACTCGTTTATCGATAAAATTTCGCTGATAAATGTTGTGGTAGTGCCCCGTTACCAATCATCTTTGGCTGTTTTCTCTTTCCACTTATTTTTTCTTTGAGCACATTTTTCCCCTCTTTATACATAGCGAAATAAAATAAATAAACAAAAATAAAATAGCAAAATAAAACCTTGGCTTTGAGGTCGACGTAGAAACGACGACTCCGAGAAAGAATTGAGCACCACTCGGAACGATCGACCGGTAGACATTTGAGTAAAATCTATAAACGTTTCGACCGGAATAATGTCCAAAAAAGACTTTTAAGATTAATACCGCTCCTCGTTGCTCATTACTGCAAGGTAAATTTCCTAAAAAGTATAATAACTCCAATTAAACCTCTCTCGCACTCACTTAACTGTGCACTAATTCGAGTCTCATAAAATTTAAGTCCCTAATAGTCTCTTTTGTTATATTTCATTCAGAAGGCGAATCGACCAGAGTGATGACCATTGAGAGCAAAAGAAAGGGAACAGACCCTCCAAATGATGGAGCGAACGTGTGATCCACGCAATTTACCACTCAGACAGCACTGCTCGATGCGATCCAGATTCACACGCGCACCGAAGAACTCTGCCCACTCCTCTCTAAATACTCACTCATCAGCATACGATAAGGTATCGACTCATCAACAAGAACCCGAGAAATGTTAACATCCCCAGGACCCCTTTGTAGGTACACATAGGCAAAGCCGCAAACTCCTAAATTTAATAGTGTAAGCTCCGGAAATTCAGGCCTCGCAGACCGTAATACTTCTGCTCGCAAGATGGAGGAAATCTTTTGAAGGATTTAACTGGAAGGAGAAAGGAAGCGGAACGGATGGCGAGCGTGAAGTGACTTGTTAAAGAAGGCTAATCCGCAAGTACAGTCAAATTTAAAGTCTGTTTGTATGGAATACGGTGTCAAAGGAGGTTGAGGACTAAAGTCGAGAGCTAAGCCAAATTCCCCAAGGGAAAGTCTCTGTGAAGTGCTACTTAAAGAAAGATAGAAGTGAGTTTGAAAGTTTGACTGCACGATGGGGGAAACGGAACCGATATTTTATCATGTTTATATAAATAAATAAATAAAATAATTAGCGGGCCATGAGCCCAACCGCTGTGCATATATTGTCAAATAAAAAATAATCCTAGTGAAACGCTATTCAATTTACGGGCGTCGAGATGAGCAGTCACGTATGAAAAAAAACAAAACAAAACGGATAGGAACAGCGAAAGAAGCGGCACAAAACTGATTTGATGAAGCTTCTTCGCTTATAGACCACGCTTCTCCCTCTCCTTACTTACCTTGCTTGTTTTAAAGCTTCGAAAATCGCTGGGACTATTCCTTATCATCTTGTCTTGCCCTTTCCCTTTCGAAGGTGACTAAGATTCGTAATTCCGCAGCTTAAAGACCAAAAAACGATTAGCAACAATGTGACATTTATGCACCTACTAATGGAGACGCCAACGCTACTCCGAAATGACACTACAACAAGACCCGCGAGCTGAAGTTTATAAGGCGGATACGCATTAGCTATATTAATGTGACCGTCAACGCTGGCTGTAAAACTAACGACTGCTCAAAGTACGAAAATCGAATGCATATAGGATGCCAGCGAAGCGCATAGGGGTCGATTTGCAGAGAGCAAAGACAAGATAGCAGCGAGCAAAAAGTTCAAAAAACCCAATCTATACCTAGGTCAGTCTTTTTACAGAACTGCTGTGATATACCGCTGGGAAGTAAAGCCTATCTAGGAACGAAAGATCAACTTGGGATAAAAGCGGTTCATTATCGACATGGAAAATGGATCTAACCGGACGAAAAAATCCCTCGTTTTCACTGCAGTGCTGTGCCGACATCAGCTTCCTACGTAATGCTTTTTACAGGCCTGCCAGTACGTGATCGCAATGGTACCGCAGCAAGCGAATACCTCATTTTAGCAACGATACATCGTATCGAGTTACGCGCATATTTAATCGCTAACTAATTCTGCTCTGCACGCGTAAACAAACAATTGCGTCCTATTTGTTCAAAAACTTTCAATAATTGCTCACACAAACGACGGCTTATGCGCTACCTTCCGACTGGTGCCGCTCGATGCACCGTTTCGTTCGTCGACCACATCCATCTGGAAACGCTATATTTTTAACTATAATAAATAAGTAATACAAAGTTTTGGTGGACCTTCAGTGATGAAACTACTTCAATTATGACGTCTAGTTGCGAACAGTTCAAAGGTTTTTCAGCTCAGCGTACGCAGAACACGCCGAACCTATAGCGTAGCGCTTTAACTGCAAAAGTTAGCGTTTTTAGTGTTGCAGCGCTGCAGTCATTTCGCTTTGGCTCACCATAAACACTCATTTTTAATTCGCTGAGTTACCTCCTCATAATTTAATGAATATTAGTAAAAAAGAAATATATGCAACGCTTATATAATTTTTCTTCTCTCCATTACTCGAAAAAAAACATTAAACGCGTCACTGTGAAGGACGCAATATATTAGCGACAGAAAAACGGATATCGGCTTCCAACGCGACAACAACAACAAAATGAACTTAATGAGTAAGTTGGGAAATAAACGTATAATTGGCAGGAATGCAATTCGCTTTCTAATACCGCCGTCTTCAAAGCTGCATTCGCACCTAGAGTCATTATTTTGAAAATTTCAACGTTTCTCCACCCTACTTCGAAGTCTGACCTCTAAAGAAATGGCCCATTCTCTCGTCCTCTCATC
>JPKZ01002980.1:62248-74600 GCA_000803305.1 Toxocara canis | reverse complement strand
CAGTCAAGTACTGCGATGCGGTTACTTGTGTCGAATCGAGAATCGCTGCAAGAATCAGTTGAGCACAAAAGAATTCTATTGCTACGTTTCGATTAACTAAGAAATCGACATGAAAAAAAAAGGGCTCATTTTCATTATTATGTTATCTATTGCTATGACTTTTTAATTAAGCTTTGTTTATGGAAAGACTTTTTTCTGCCTAAAACACTCGCCCGTTCCATTGGGAAAAAATGTCGACTTGTTCAGATGAAATGAAAATGTTCGCAAATCTTAATGGGTTGTTTACATGGAAAGTAGCCTCACGGAAAATGAGGAATGCGCGTTTAAGTCGAAGGATTTTGAAATAAGTAAGCTTAAACTCTAGCCGGTTACCTCCTCATCAAGAGTTAATCTTCAACAATGGAATCATATCGTGAACGACGACGACCGTTGTCGATTAGCGTTGAAATTTGCAGTTGACATTCATAGACATATATTTTCAGCGAATAGAGCAATTGTTGGATTACTGAACAGTTGAGCGTATTGGGAGCACATTTAAAGTTAACAAATACCGAGTTGTGACCTTACAGGTACAAAGTACCGAGCTTATATATATGAATGTTCGAGCATCGCCGTTTCAGCGTTCACCGCTCTATGTGCGGTTCAACGAGCGCTGCACAGTCCGAGAGCTGATACAAGAGGTGGTGCGATGCCTCGTCTGGTCTGTACACAATTATCGAGGAATTGCATGGGGTGGGAAAAATGGGGGAGGAGGGGTGAGGAGAAAGGCAAAACAGGGACAAGTTTTCGAGGAGTGACCATTCGTCATGAGGAGAACCTCATACGAATACGGCAAGCTTAACAGCAGGATTTCGAGGGAAATAGTTAGTTGACACATTATCGAGAAATACCTCGCCATGATTTTGCTCAATTGTTGCTGATTGCAGCCATTTTTCTGGACTTTTTCCGAAAAAAAAGGT
This sequence comes from Toxocara canis, assembly GCA_000803305.1. NCBI lineage: Eukaryota > Metazoa > Nematoda > Chromadorea > Rhabditida > Toxocaridae > Toxocara > Toxocara canis. The sequence continues at coordinate 73,641 of JPKZ01002980.1, read as the reverse complement.
CTTAACGATTTCAGGCATCCGATTTATTTAATTTTTCCATATGACACCGTAATAATAAACGAGTAGAATGACGGTCATGCACGATTTCCGGAAATAAAATAGCGCATGCGTTATCTGAGCGATCATGATGCGTCAAGCGTAAGATTGAGATGGTCGGAAGGATGGTTGCCAGCTGCACGGGTGGAAAAGAAATCGGTGAAAATACAATTGCCAAAAGTATCCGAAAGTATTTGGTCAAAATTTAACATAGAATGTCATATTACGATGCGAAATATAGTGTGCAATGAAATTGTGAAGAACAGATGAGTCATCAGCATTATATATGAGAAATTTTTATTGGCTTAACTGACGGAGAAATATAAATAAACATCCAGTAAATGGGTTATTCAAATCGTAGTATATTCTTTGCTGGGTTCGACTGAATAATAACATAATTTCAACAATACTAGTTCGTGCATAACAAATATTTGCTTAACTTAGTGTGTAGTTCTGCAAATGATTGACTTTGCATTCTTATCAGTTCAAAGAGAAATTCGTTTGCGGCGATGATCGCTTCGATGACACTTTCTACTTTGTCGGACTCCATTTGCAATCGCAAACATTTATGGAGAAATGATGCTTCTTGGAGACGCAGAAGAAAGAGGTCTCATTTTCATCTCTCCGCAACCTCTCGCGTTCTCAGTAGTACCCTGCTAGGGTACGGGGGTTATCTGTTGAAGAGTGATCAAAAAATTGAATGACAAAATGGAAGGAATTTTGCTATTATCGCCATTTTTAAATGACCAAAATGAGTCTCCGAAAGTGAAATAACCTTAAACACGAGTGGCCATATCCCGGGCTTAAACGATGAGTGCCAAATTCGCTCGTGTAATCGTACCGTTAAAATGCTTCCCGTTCGTTTAGATTTTCGAATGAACACATCACTTTGATGGATTACGTATCTCTGCGATTTTTGAATTTTTCTTCCAGCAGCGCTCCTCTATGAGTGTAGAAAGAACTGTTTGAGGGCAACTTGAATATCCTATCGTTTTCAATTGCACGGTGATGCGTTGTGGTGATGAGCGCACAGATGGCAAAATCTTAAGTGTGGCAGCAGATTTAATACAGGATTCCTTATTCGTCTCGCCGTGAGGCATACCTGAGTAAAGGTTCTCATCTCATGCTGCCTACTGTGCAACCAGAAGTAGAAGAGGATCAGCATGCTGCTATATTTGTACCCCCCTCAAATTTGGGAATTCATACATTTTGGGTGGTTTCAGGGAGTACTTGCTGATGGCACATTCCCTTTTTATAGCATGTAGTCACTCACACACATCTCCTACAAAACAATCGCTTCTGTATGGTGAGGAATGCACTCCTAATGGCAAAAAGTGCATGTAGAATTTTCACCCCCTGAGGAGGTATTAATGTTCGCAATGTCGATTGTTTTATGAAAAAAAAGGTTAGAGATCGAAAGGTGCAGATTCACCGACCAAGTTCCGTAAATCTACCAGATTGACAGACAGAGAGACAGACATACACACGCATACACACAGCCAAAACGTCGTCATGATGCGCTTAGCATACAGCAACCTTGACTAGTGCATAAAAATCATTATGATGACCGAATTCATGAACCAGTTGGCTTTTGGAATCTCCAGGAATCGGCACGCCTTTCGGAATGATATCGAAACCCCTTGAGATAGGAACGATTACGATGAACAAAATCAACCAGTGTGGTAGGCGAAACGAACAAAATCACTTCACCGACTGTACACTTGACAACGTATTCAAATGTGTACACATAAAACTTGCAAAATGAAAACGTTGTCCCAACATGGTAATATATATAAAAAAGAAGGATTTCTAGAATGGCGTCTTTGGACGTTCAGAGATCCACTTCTTGATATTGGGTAGTTCACGAATGCGCTCGACGAACTTCTTCACTTCAGAATGTCCATCAAGGAAGCTTGGTACGAACGTTTCCCACGTGGCCAATGAATCACTAATAACGAGATCTGCCCAAGTGACTGATTTACCCACGAGATATCCGCTTCCCGACTTTGCTAGGAACTTCTCGATCGCAGGGACGTGCTTGTCACGCGCCGGGATCACGACTTCCTTTTCTAATTTCGCCTAAAAAGCATAACGTTAAAAAGTCAGCGTGTCAATGCGTTCATTGACCGATTGTTGCTGTAATCGCACCATAATTTTTCGTCACCTTCACAGTACATCCAGAACTGATCAAACGGAAGTACTGTATGGCTTCACTAGAGATCCCGCCTTCACTGGGTCTGAGAAAAACAGATGATATAAGCAACATGATGAGGAGCGGAGCTTTGCATGTTCCATGTTCAACCATGGCTCATCGAACTCCACATGTGCGCTCCACGGATTGATCATGTTCGACCCCGTTATTATGCGTTGGCACGCTTCCCCCAGCCCAACAACGCGAATATCAACCATGAAGCGTTTTCGCTGATAATTCGCCAACAGACAGTGAAAGAACTAAGTGTATCAGTCCACCCGCTCACACTGCTTAGCTAATGGGTGCGCTAACAACAAGCTTCTGTGAAGGTACTGATAGAAACATGAAGTTAACTTAATTCGGTGTTCACCAGTTACGTGCACTCCAATTAACCTCCCGAAGTCATTATCAAAATAAAGTTGTGTTCGGTGTTTAGCTTACATCCACGATTACAGGAAGTTTGGTAAAACAGGTGAACTGAACTGTAGATAAATCGACGCAGTTAAATGTGACCAGTATTAAATTGTTGTTCCGTCGGACGGTCCAGTTTTGATGTGCCGTATCGCATTCTAATCGCTTTTACTTACCCAATGCGTTAATAAGCTTACAATCTGTCTTCCCTTTCATGTAACGCATTTCACTTGAAACTATCCTCGGTCACAATAAAACTGATACTAAATAATAACTTTATATCGGTGCCTCTTACTGCTATAAAAGGTTATACCGACGAAGTGACGGCTTTACGAAATTTGCCGATTATATGCTAAGTCGGTGAGCTGCAGCTCTCAAGCAGACACTCAGTCCGGCTTAGGTTATCATCTAGATCTCCAAAGGAGTGACATCCATATTAAAACGAGAGTTTACTATGTACCTTTATGCCCGTATTTTTGATAAGAATAAATAATAATGTAGTATGCAGCTTTAGAACAATAAAATAAAGAAAAAAACTTTTCCGCGTCTTCGGTTCAAGCGTGACATACACAACACACAAATGGACAATGAGGCCGAGTCAAGACATACATAGTTGGGTGGGTATTTTTTTGAAAGAAATGCGAATGGTGATCAGAAACAGAACACTCCACAGCATAAGAGTAAACAAACAAAACAGTAAGCCGGTGGAGAAGCACGATAGCGCAGATGCCACAACGCGCTTGAACAGGTTTCATCCATCTCAATGAGACCAACAAACATTTAAGACCAAAAACTGCATTTTCGATAAAATTAGCAATGATCGAGATTTACAAAAATATAGGCACTTTTGTAAATGCCGACCTTTATCTCGGCATATATATATATATATATGTATAATATTATGCATATATACATATGTACATATATACCTGTACTCTTTAAAGTCTGAATTTATGTTTCTTTTTTGCACTTATTTTTTACAAACAACACTTACGTTACTTAATCAAACAGAAATCGAAGGCTCTCCTTCGTTAATGAAGTTGCTTTGAAAGATGAATTCAAATACTGTTACATGCACGTTCCAATCGATTATATAAGAATAAACAGCACTGAGCCGAAAAGGCCGAAATATTCGAGTATTTGGTAGAGCTGTGCTAGCTTGGCGATAAATACAAAAATCAACAAGCAATTTTTTTTAAACCTGCCATGCTGCTTCTCAGTTGCATTAAATTCGACAAATTCCCTCTATATCTAGCAAAAGCCTCCTATTTCCATCAGAAACAAGACCGGCAATTGGCAAGGCACAGATTTGTGCGATCCACAATTGTTCTAAATTGATGTTTGGAGTTCTTTTCCCGAAAAAAAAAATTGAATATAATCTCGAAAATTTCACACGAAAAAAGGAAAACGATAGCTTCGGTCAACTGCGAGTTTTGCAGCAACCTCTGCGGTCTCAACGGGAGGCATCCCTCGCACACCAAGCGAAAGAACAGGACGCGAAACGATGGCAACCAAACGAGCAGCACTGGAAAGCGAAAACGCGGTGAGTGCTTTTATACGAGCATCACGCGCAAAGTCGACTTCGCACAAACTACAAAGTGTGCACAGTAAACAACCACTGAGACGAAAGTTATGTACTTTGAGTAATCTACCGCTGAACACCTCTGAATTGATTCCCAACCTGAGTGGCCAAGGACGTGAAGTCGACGACTATCTAGCTTGAATGTTGTCACTCAGAAAACGATCTCTGCATTCTTCATAAAATAATAAATGAATTTCCAGACACCGGTTTTCCTGACTCCACCGTCGCTGGGCGTATGATGGCTAGAATAAATGACTTAACACCTACCTCACCATGTTTCAGGACCTATATATATGTATATATCTATATTTATTTATATTTATATTTATATTTATATTTATATTTATGGGAGCTTCTTTGCTGCAAAAGTTATAACCATTTGGAACGGATGGTCTTACATAGTGGAATGACCATTCTTTTCATCAACGAAATCGAAGGGTGTCTTGCGAGTATTCCCATTATTATAATTTGTAGGCATCTAAACTAGTCCTAGAACAATCCAGTCATATATAAAGTTGTTCAGCAACCAGTCTTTTCCTCTTTTGTTTTTCTTACGTTGCGCTGTATGATTTGGATCTCTAGCTGCTAAGTGCTCGAACAATAAAACCCCATCTTTTGGTCGTGTGCTAAAAATACATGTTATTATTGACGTGGCAAATCGCAAGTAACAACCCTTTGCTCAACGGGCGGAAACAATGACGCTGTGTATTTGAGTTACAACAGCAAAGCGCGATCGCGTACGATGTGTTGCCTTAAATTTCTGTTTGCAACACAAAAAACGCATCTAATTCGATAAGGCGCCATTTCTCAGAAGCCTATAGTGCCGTTTACTTCTGAAAAACACTTAGTTGAAATGATTCTACGGGTACAACATCATTACACTATACATCTTTTACGGCAACCTCCTGAATTTCAACCTATTGATGATGCTTTGAAAAACCAACAACGGTAAGACCAGAGTTTTGCCCATAATTCGCAGTTTTACAACTTGAAAGAGCTCATCACTAATGGAGAACAGCTTTGCATATTGTACAAATACAGTTACAAAGTTACCTAGCTTCCCAAATGACAGCTTGTTCTTTTGCTGATTTAATCACTTTCAACAGCAGCGCATATATGATGACACGTTACTTGCACGTAACAGTCTGAAAGGCGTAATCGTATACGAAGTGTAATGCAAGTGAAATTGAGGTCGTATGAGTAAACTTAGATTGATGAGGCGAGGAAAAACATGTTACATTTACACCGTACGGGAAATTTTTGAAGCGATAAACTTGTTCTTAAAGCGGAAAATGTACGCGTTATACGCTATACGCGAAAACACAAGCATCAGAAAATTCTAAAATCGTGATGAAAACGTGTTCTTAGAGAATTCAGTCGGACAACTTTTACGGTCGCGTCGAACAACGATTGCAGCACGTTTCTAGGCTAATCAAAGCCCCCAAAAAGCCTAGAATAAGCTTAAAACGCCGCCGCATGCTCGAAAAAAGTCGATGTTCATATATTTCACTTGTCTCAGTAAAATAAATCGACAGTCGAAATACTAAAGCGGTGCGATCGTTCTGCCTCATCAACATTATACGTTTGCTTAGAGATCTTCGACTAGCCTAGAACATCCGCTTCCAGCAGCAGGTAATAATTCTCCAAGGCCATCTATGCACACCGTATCGTTTGGTAGTGGATGAGTTTTAAAACGCGCCTTTCTACAAATGCCTCTGCAAACGCGTAATAGGAGCCTTGACGGGTTCGAATGGCATTCACCTTGGCTGCGCATACCCAGTGATGACTGCAGAGTCTACCGATAAATGGAACGAATATTATCCGGCCGTGCATTATAAAAGCCGACCTTACATTTCCCGTGTTTTAGCAAAAGTGTGACAAACAATAGTAGCATTAATGGTCTTTATTTCGCTAACCAGAATAAAGAACAAACGGAAAAACGCGATAGTAAGAAAGAATAAAGCATAGGACCACATTAAACAAAATCATCTGTCAACTGAGCACAAACTCATCGATTTTTTTCGAGATCGAGAAGCTTTAAGTGATTTGTGAACGCAAAAAAACTACACACTGAAATGACATCATTAGGAAGTATATTCCACACTCGAGTTGCCCCAAAAAGGAAAAGTGTTATAAACTGAATTTTAGGTTGAGACCAACAGGAACATCTGAAGGCTACGAGCACGTGATAAATTACATCTATAAGAATATGAGACCAATGAATCAAATATAATATCAAGGTATCCGTTAACAATTTTGATATACAACATGTAAGCTAACTTAACGCAATGATACTCAAGCGATTTGAGATCGAAAATGCTCAAGCAAGTTGCATAATTCGGATTTACGAAACACGTAAGGTTCATCGAATTGCTGATCTCATGTAACGTTTTTGCACGTTTCCCAGCATCACTATTTCCGATTTCAAAAACGGCAAACAAACTGGATAACCATATTCAAGAAAGCGAAGGCAAAACAGAATGAAAGCCTTCTTATAGTGGTCGATGCAGCTATACTGAATTTGCCCGTAGAATGGCAATTAACTAACCCAAATGCTCCAGTTGTCACTGACTCACAATGAGCCTTCCAATGTAAAAATACGTCAACGAGCACTCCCAAATTTCGGACAGAGTTGGCAGTAGAATTCAAAAGATCTGAGATTCGTAAATGGCATTCATGCTTAAAACCAATATGTAGCAACCCACGTTTTTCACTGTTAATATCCACTTACCAAGCATGAGACCACTGCATGAGACGAGCTAAATCACATTGAAATTTTCTAAAACCTAATGGCGGATCACTGATCGGTCTGTAAATTTTCACATCGCAAGCAATAAATTTACAGGTACTAGTAAAGCCCTGTAACGGTTAAGTTAAATTAGAAATAATGCAGAGCCCAGTACGCTACCTTATGCCATAGCATGAACAATGCCATACGATTGGGAGAGGGATTCGCACAATTTAATTCGGAGGATTCGACAACTCAGGAAGCAACGAATATAGTTTAGAATCTTTCCTAGTACACCGTCTCAGGACAGAAGTTTTCCTCGACTAACAGTACCGAATGCCTTAACGTATGATCAGTTTAGATTTAGTCATTCAGTGCCAAAAACCATTCAGTCTGAATGCTCAACAACTGGGAAACTACCCTTTAGCAAATCAAACCGCTTCTGGCTAAATACATTGTTCCGAATGAAATGATCATGTAGAGTATCGAACAATCATCTCCACGACTTTGCACACCGACGATATTAAGGAAGTAGGTTTATAATAGAGAATTTGGTTAGCCGGGGGCTTCTTGAAAAGCATAACGACTAATGCAGTTCTCCAAGGGAAGATAATCGAGGAAGTTTTGAGAGATGATCCTAAAAAGAAGTGCCGAAGGACAACAAGCGCCATCGGAGATGCGCTTCAAGGCAAAAGTACATCATCAGGAGCAGAAGATGTCATCATTATGAGACTAGATAGCTTTAGCAACGATTGCAACATTAATGAAAATATCCTCAAGAGTCACTGTTGTTCGGATGTTAAAAGATGGCGTCACTTTATTGTGATCTTTGAAAACACTTCAGAAATATTCCGCAAACAGATCCACCCCGATATTATTTCTAACGCAGTCAAAACTACGTTTTGCTTTCATCATTGTGTTAACATATTTGTAAGAATATTTTATGTTATGTTTTTGTGTTAGTTTTGTTTGTAGGTTGCGTTAATCATTGCGTTAATATTACGTTATTTATGGAACACAGCATGTTTTTTCTTGTTGTTCGCCTATTTACCACACGCCTTCCCGTATTCAATGCAACATTTTCGAGAAGCACACCAACAGCCATCGGCAAACTGATGCACTCATAATCAAAATTTCCTTTCCCGTATTCGAAACAGATTAGAGGGCAGACTTATTTTGGGAACCGATAACTGTATAGGGATAAGGCAAGAAATGATATACATTCGACAAAAAGAAATTGATTACACGTTGCCTCATTATCCGCATAATGCCCAAACCCTGAATGTCAAGATGGATCTTGGCTGATACAGTTGAGAGAGAAACGGATGTAGTTGTAGTTGCTGATCGCAAACAATGGTCCAACAAGAATGTCACAAATTATATCTGGGTCATTCGTATGCGGGTAACCGACTATGCCTATCCCATGTATAAGATTAAAGACTGTTTCTCAAAAGGATTAAAAGACTGTTTCTCAAAAGGAAGTTTTCGAATTGAATTGATGAATATGGAGATTAATTTGTCAGGTCCGTCACAATGTTGAACTCACCAGTAACAACAGATGACAAGTCAGTGGCCCATCATCCACTTAGTCGATCAAAAGCCTCAGCTATTTCAGCAACGTTACAGCTAGCAGCACGACATGCAGCCGTCGAGCGACATGTAAAAATTAAGCCAGTGGATAAAAGCTCATATTAGAAATGGGAATTCCAAGACTCAATTAAGCAGAAGTCGGAATCCTTTCTGATCAAAAAGGAACTCCTCCAGAAGGAAGTCGATGACTATGAAGAACGGAGTACAGTGAGTTGAAAGAAAGCAGAGAATCTCCCTCATCGTTTTCAGGCCACGTCACAGCATCACAATAATGTCACGTCTTAAAAACCGTTGAAGCACGTGAAGGTCGTTTAATCTTTAACTTAGGCTTCGACAATTGAAATGTATGCAAGCGATCACGGCAGCTTGATCTAATGGCTCGACAGAAACCAGGAGGACATCGTTTATTTGCAGAAAAAGAGATCGCCGGCGCAGGCTGACGCCCACAGGTACGGATCCGTCCAGAGATTATATTAGACAACGAATTATTGTTCACACTAACTAGTAAATGAGCCTAGACAGACCTTTCCCCACAAGAAGCACCAGTCGCTCTCCGAGATCACTGAATATTGTTACTGCATTATATGATCAAATCTGCTTGACTTCAGCTCAATCACTGACTGACTACGCTCTTCATGCTCAGCATTACTCAGAGATGAGAGAACATAAATAAGATTGAAGGTCTGTAAAAATTTCAACAGACGGAAATGACAGAGGGCTTGGCCTGCATCATGAGTTTTCGAGAAGACAACATCTAGAAGGCGATTTTTATCCATCTGAATGACATCCACAAAAAAAACATCAACTGATCATCAACCATCAAACTGATCATCAACTGATCATCAACCATCATCAACCATCAAACTGATCCAGCAAGGCTAACACAGCATTGCGATTCACGGCATTTTTAGCGTGCGGAGCCACATCGCAAGCCTCAGGCAAGTTCGAAACCGTAACAGATTTGCGTTTCATCTCTTCATCCGCGTCCCACCCTGCTGTTCGAACGCCTTAGCCAGATTCCTTCTCGGAAGGTCCTTCGCTCTCCCTATACACTTACATGGCTTCAGTATCGCAGCAGCCTCCGGTCCGTCACCACCAGATCCAGCGAATACGAGGGTCGAAATAACGTCAAACTGCGACATAGAAACGTCATCAGCTCATGCTGAACGACGCTCAACTTTCACCATCGCGACGAAATCACAAAACTGCGTAAAATAAAGACTATTAGCGATGGGATGAAGCTTTGCGCTATGATGCGATCAAAGATGAAGGAAGCTACATGCAGCGAGGCCGGGCCTATCAACATGCTGTTTAAACGGAGCAGTTTTGCCTTGACACGGACGAACGATGGTCATAGACAGCAAATGCCAAGCATCCCATCACCAACAACAATACCCGACTGCTTAATACTGCTAAGGCTGATCAAAGCTGATATTGCTAAGATTTGTCCGTACCCATGAAAATCAATAAAACAGGTCTAAATCAATAAAGAAAACGAAGGAGGTTCCATTGCACTGACTAGGCTTCACTTTCGACCATGAATTACAACCAAAGTTATTATGGCAGAATAAATATTAGACAATAGTAGCGGAACGGAACACGTGAAAGCTAACATAATATAGCATGTTCGTGTTGTGCTTCCTGATGTTCACTCTCTACATGACTTTAAAAATGTCGACTTTTATAATACTCATGCTTTGAATTTTACGCGAAGATTTACTTCTGCACACTCTTAATGACGAATTCTTTCGAAGCTTAGCGGTATAATCTTACGTCCACTATTTTAAGTCAGTCATCCTTGCAATTGCTTCCATAGCAAACAGCTTAGTGATTGGTGACTGCATGAAGTTTGTCTTTGTCATGATCAACGAGCTTGGTCTCAATGCTTGGTAAGTTTCATGCGGTGCGCACGCCCAAGATCAAGAAATATACGTTGTGATGAGACGCCTGTTAAGTGGAAGTGAAAGCCTTCCCATTCTTACCACTCCTTGCGGCAAATGTGCACGATTCTTGTAGCGAAGCGTGCTTTGCTTATACGTCTGAATAACTCAATAAAATGGGAATCATCTGGATCCACAAAACAACTGAGAAGTTTAAATTTTGCACGAAGTTTAAGAAGGACAAATGTGGGGACGGAGGGGTAGTAGGCAGAGGAGAGCGAAAGTGAACTGATACCACTAATGACGCTTGAAGGATCGGATACATAAAGAGACAGGCGATACCTGGTTGGCGGAAAATCCGGGAAATTTCACGAAGTTCTCTTTCATCGAAACCCTGTGGGATGCATAGGAACGGACAAGATTTTCTTTCAGTTACAAGTTAATCGGCTCCCAATGGATGCCGCATTAGAAAACATCGTTTTTATTGGCTGCAAAACCAGCACGGATCACTCGTTTCAATAATAATATTTCCGCCTCTCAGCTTAGAAGTTTAAAATTGACTGGCCTTGGTGATCAGAATCTGCGTAGTGATAGAAGCAACAGATAAGATCATGTAGCTTGTGCCAACATTAGCTTCACCTCTTTCTTCATGAGGAGTACCCATCTCGGTTATTGCCCTCATTCAGGCTGCAAATACGTTTAAAACTCACTAGCCGTGATGGTAAAAGTCATAAAGACGGTACAGCAGCGTAACGCTTACACATACGGATGCGGGGAAGTTTTCAACTCGAGAACTTTTCCCTACGTGCAAGGTACAGCTGGAACTGGAATTCTCCACCCCTCCTCCCCTCCCTCCCTCTTGAAATTTCGGCGGTAACGAGGGGAGGCTTTTGCATTTTAATGCTAATTGCTCATTTTGTTTTGAAGGTAATTCTCTACTCTGGCACACTGCGGCGGGTCCTTAAATGCAATTTT
>JPKZ01002980.1:7394-40587 GCA_000803305.1 Toxocara canis | reverse complement strand
CCGTATATGTATGGTTTGAACTGCTCTGTATTTAGCAGTTGGCTGATTGTTACATCACATTTACTACGAACATTTTTGGCATGGTTCAAATGGTTTTCAGGGAGTAGGAATCGTAAGCGGTCTACTATGGCCACCAGATAGTACACGTTTATTGAGCGCTTTAGGAACGATGACGCAGAACACGAGAACGTCTCGATGGGGTGATCTCAGTGAAGTGGATGGACCTCGAGGTCTTCTCAAACACGCTCATAATGCGTTTTCATCTGTCTGGCATACAGGTTAGTTTTTGCAATCTTCAATGATGCCTTTTATACCACTTCATGCCTAAGATACTACTTACCTTAAAACGGATACTTTATTGCAGTAATAGTGGTTTTCAGTAAGTAGAAATCGTTAGCGAACGGTATACACATCATTGCAATATCTCAGACCGTATACATTATTACAATAATACTTTAGACCGTATACCTTATTGCAATTGCACTTTTGACCGTACAGTTTATTGCAGTAGTACTTCGGACCGTGAACTTTATTGATTGCAGTAGTACTTCAGAACGTTGCTTTATTGCAATAGTGCTGTAAACCGTATACTTTATTGCAATAGTTCTTTAGAGCACATACTTTATTGGCAACAACTGTTCTATTGCTGCACTCATGAGGGAGCATTTAGTCACTTTTACGATATGGTAAATGATCGTGAATTTGGAACTTGTTACTTTTCTATTTGAAACAATTAATTCACAATAGGAAGAGGGTTCTGCGGCAGTTCAAATTCGTTGATAACGCTGCTTCCATCTTTTCAGTCACTCTATTCAGAACAGTTTTTAGCGTATGGTATGGCGTTGGCTGCATTGCTGAACGTGATACCTCTGTCGATGATTTTGGTTGGTTTTCTGAATGTGGATCAGTGTGCTGTCGAGCCGTACCTCCCGTGGTGGTTAATCTGGATGGGTGCGCTTCTGCTCGTCAAATATGTCATCGACACGACTCTACGCATTTATAAAATTTGTTGCGGCAAAGAGGCGACACTCTCGGATACACATCAACTCGGCCCTCTGGACTGGTTATTCTCCGGCCTTGTTGCTATATGGTTTTTATTAGGTGAGTTTTTGCACATTTCTTTAAAGTTAGTGTATGGTCGTGTTGATACGCTTCTTTCCCATTCTTACGGCTTCCAAAATTCTCACAGATTTCGAAATTGCTGAATTGGAACGGTAACATGCGATCGAAAATTTACTGACTTCAACGTAGTAATTTTAATTAGCGGTTTATTAATTGAGAAAGTTTTCATTACCCGACTTTTCCGAGTTCGCATACGATAGCTACCAGTAATATCAAATTCGTTCAAAAACGAGAGATCTATAGTCAGTGACAATCATCATTCTCATGGTTGTTTCTGAGCTAACAGCCAAAAACTGCTACATTGAATGAGAGGACGTTATTCCATTGTAAGTTTTACAACGCCATCTTGGCAGTGACCTCGCAATCAAACCGTGTAAGTTTCTGATTCGGTCTCATTATACCTAATTCTCCTATGTTGTAAGTGATTTCAAATGCACCCCTTTCATCTCAGCTGATATTTGTCGACTTCATTTGGGATCGTTTCGATGACGCCAATTAGTTTTGTTTTAAGGTTCTTACTGGCTATATCGAACATTTGGTCGGACACAGTTCAGCATGTCAGAGTATAGCGACTATTGCGATATGCTCACATATAGCAGTGTTTTTGTGATAATCGTTTTTATTTATATTGTTCTATTTCTGCTGAGCTGCTGTTTCTTCGTATGCTGTGGAATACTTTGCTGGAAGTTGAAAATGGATCGTGACCAATACCGTCTCGCTGACGTCGCAGCACCAACGGCCACTTCATCGGCATAACTGTTTCTCTCGTATAATTTTGAATGATTGATGATGATACTGAGATGTTCAGAAGTACTTTTTCACATCAGGCGGCAGTTGAAAGAGACGTGTGATCGCACGGCTTTTTACGTTAACGCTAACTAGTGTTAACTAGTGTAGTTAATGTTAATGTTAACAACAGTTAGTATTAACACGTACAATGCTTTTTTTAATATGTTGACTTATTCCCCATTGTTTCATATTGCTCATTTCTTACGGGTCATGTTCGCTGTTAATCTCAACCCTTTTTAACCATCGAACCATTTTGTCATTTGCTGGCATAAATATGATGAATGTAGTGAATTCATGGTGTATGCAGTTGTCTGCGTAATGCGGTATATTGTCAGCCTGATCGATATTTGTTAGTCGAGAAGCGCTACCTTTCTTGCTAAGGGTTCATTTTCATTCGTTCTAAAATATTGTTAGGCAGTTTTCTTACGATGCAATTGAACTAAAGGAGTCCTTATGCGCTTTGGCAAAACCGCTTTAGGAATGCATACTGTGGCGAGTCGTGTTTGGGCTAGTGTACGTCAGTTTGTCATACACAAGGAGAGATAGGTGATTAGGAAATCGAAGAGGTGGGTTGATAAAGTTAAGGTCGGCAACCTTCCTATGTTGTCCAGTACCATCCTAGGGGAACCTTCATTACTCAGGAAAAAGACCAGTTACACGAAGAGTAACATTTGGAAAGAACAGAGCCATTGATTTATTATATCGAGAGTTAAATGAGTTTAATATAAACTGTAAATCAGAAGAGCCTAGGTAGATTGAAGAATTCACGCGGTACGATGCTATGCCATTCGTGTTACATATTTTGAAGCAAATTGATAGTCTAAGCCGACATGGCTATTTCATCGATGGAAGTGGCAGGTAGACAGATACTTTGCTGTTCTGAAACGATCAAATTTAACGGATTCAATCGTAAAAGGTCGATTCAGTCGTTAAATCAGTAAGTTCATTCACATTCAGTGTTCAGTCTACAATTTCAATTTTTAAATACCATTCTTCTGAACTGTTATATTATACGTCCCCTCGATGATAATGATTTGAGCTTAACGAAATTTGCATCATTTACCGCATTGCTCCTATACACTGGTCTGTGCTGTGCCATTTTCCAGTGGAAATAATACAAGAAATGGGTTTGAAGTTGGATTAAATGAAGTAAATGATTGATAAGCTACTAATCAAAACATTACTACAATTGTAGCATAATCCATAGAGGGCCAGAAACGCAAATATGGCAAGCTGGAAGAAATTACATTTCATGTACATCAAAGAAATTCGGGTTCGAAACAGCGTAAACAATATCTGAAACGTTCTATTCATAGAATTCGCTAAAGATAGCGAAAACTTAATGTGTATACAGACGGTCTTTTTATTTTATTAAACTGATCATCAAGTAAAAGTTTTAAGATTACGGCAAATGACCTACAGGAATAGTACTGACTCCTGGAAAGAAATGTTCGTCTGGAATATCCTCTTGCATGTGTTCGATCGCTTCGTTTGCTTGCTGAAAACAACTCTTAAAGGCTTCAAGAAATTATAATATAGCTGTTCTTAACATTCCTCATGCTATCCGCTTTATCAACTAGCATTTTCCTCTACTATCCGCTTATCGGTTTTAGGCAAAATAAAGGCTGCATGCGCTTAGAGCTCAGCTAGTGTTCCAAACGTCATTGTGACCAATCTGCGCTCAAATGACCAAGTGTAATCAAGTGAACATTGAGTTTTCTATAAGATTAGTAGTTTAAGAAGTTTTGTGGTCGTATGGGATAGAAGAATAACGGTTCAGTGTGAGGCGCAGAAACGTGATCGCGCTTACCAAAGAGGTAGATGTGGCATTGGTTCCACTGTTATCTTTTAAGTGTTTACAACGTGGCGAAGACTTCAGGTCAAATTTTTCCATATCCATTGCGATCGAATCTAAGTCACATCGATGGGTAACCGTTGTTGATTCATGTTTAGCCATTATCGCTTCCATTGAATACTCGGGCGGTAAGTAGCCAAAGGTGACACAGCTTTGACTTCGGATCGGACTGACGGCATGTAGCGTAACTCCAACGCCGCTTCCCATTGCCATCTCTGATTTAGTAGTGGTAGGGTCGACGATATTAGGAGCATCTGACAATGTCTTCCTGGATAAACAGTTAAAGGTGGTCGACTCATTGGACATTGCTTGCCTGAATTCTTCATTTGATGGTAACGCGATTGTAATGCGGTCGAGAGAAATGCTTTTTGCTGTGCTCGCAGTAGGCGTCACTGACGATAGTCGTTTTGCGGCATCTTCACTACACTGAAAACTTTTTCAAATAACAAATGCAAATTTGATAACATTGATAAAGCGATATCTTGATGTAAAGACGTGATACATCTGTGAAAATAAGACGATTTTTAAGAATGGAGCGAACGTGAAGGGTTCGATTCAGTCGAAGACATGTGATCAAAGCAGCATTATATTTTACTTTTCATTATTTTTTCAAAGCATTACTCCATCCTTTCTACCCTCCACCATCGAAATAAGTGTTCGCTGCACTATTGTCGTCGCACACACCTTCCGAATTTGCACTTCGTTCATTTGCTTATGTCGACGATAGTGAGATCTTTTTTCGACAAGTATACGTCGTTTGGGAATTGGCCACTGTATAGGTATTTGACCGGTTTTTGTCTTAAAACGCGTCTCGTATATCGTGCAGAAATCTGTAAACATTCATATTCAACCAGGAAATACGGTATGATTAATTTTAATGATTATATCGAAATATAGTAATGGTATTGTTTGAGAGATTCCTTGACAGTGGCTGAAGAATTTTTAGATCCAAACAGAGATGGACAACTTCGGAGTCACAACTCTTCGCAAATTCGTGACCACATTCGATTAGGAGTACACAGTTGTGGCGAGCAATTTAACGTTGAAATAATGGTTGTAACTGACCGAAACTATCTAATCTCAACTATACAAATGGATTTCTGGCATAGTTTGACCCATGAGCCGGTCATTGCCGACGGGTGACATAAATAGAAAATCTGAATATGAAATCCGCAGTATGGACGTTGGAATACGAGAACGCTCATCGGGTTGACTTACTCGATTTGTAAAGAAATACAATTTTAAAAATTGCGATAGCACTTCGCATACGAGCATTGAACTTGGGATTTTTTTTTCATAGCGGTTAACTAGACGTCCCTTAAAAAGTATCAGTACCCTAAACAATATAAGCACTCAACCTGCTTGAAATTGATAAGCGAAGATAAGTTGTTAAACGAAAGCAGTCTTCGTAATGAAGCGTTTTTTAAATGAAAATTAAAAATTCATTGACTTATTATTTTTTTCAGAAAAACTTGTAGGTGATCAATTGCGTGAACTTTGCGACCGCTTCTGCCAATTTCGTATGTAGATGAATTCAGCTACGTTCAAATTATAAGTCATATAACCAAAGAGAGGAGAAACACCTGTGATTTCTTTTAAAAAATACATAGCATTTGCCTATGCACTTCCTTAGCAATCACGCCAGAAGTACTACTAGTGACTTTAAAAGCCAGATGATGATGTGGAGTAATTCTTCTAGGAATTTGTGCTTTGGCGCTGTTTGCGAATATGTAGCTATAAATTCTAGTACAATTTTTGCAAATTACATAAAGCGACAAGCATTCTTCGCTACTCGATGACGCATATGTAAAATAGTTTAATTCAGGCTGCTGAAAGGGGGGGGGGACGATGGGAGGAACGGTAGTATAGCACTGGTTTTAGTTCCTTGCTTAATGCATCACTTAAAATTCCTGTCACCAGCATCCTGTCGTTAACATATCTTTTAACAGAGGAGCCGAAAAACCAGTTTTCCTCGTTCCCTGATGCGCGCCCGTAGTCATCTGAACAAAAAAAACGGTCATTGAGTACTGGCGTTACTTTTTTGGTGCCGTTCATTTTTTCACAAAAGTTAGTGCTGTTCGCAATATGTGTTCGCTTCACATTTCTAAAAATAGTAATTGAACGACGAACTTGTAACAGTAGTTGAGTCAACGGCACCCCTATTAATAAGTCGTTGAATAGTCGCATAAAAAATATAAAGAAATTGGTCAAATGTTTGCACAGAACCGGCACGCTGCGAACGTAGCTGCAAGAGCAACGAATATACAGATGTGATATTGCCCGCTCGAAGACACCTGAACTTCATCATTATGCAGAACCTTTTGCTTGAAATGTATGGAAACGAAATCATGCACAAATCTGAGTCACTTTACGCATATCTTCTACGCTGTAGTGGATAGTCAGTAAAATACTGTGTATGTTAAGGAAATTTGTGTCAGTATTGTCGTTGAATAGCGTTTATTCGACATTTCGGCACCTTATACCATCATCATGATTAAGCTGAAAGCGTACTGATAACAGCGAACGCAGCAGTAGCAGCTTCTTTATCAAATCCGGTTGTGCAAATTTCGCACAATCAAGAGCACATAGAAAGACGAAACGTCATACAAGTACTATTCGTTATTGCATAGCCGTTTTCATCAGCTCAAATATTACAACATACTGCTTAAGCTATAACATGCTCCTTATGCTATACCAGTTTGTACGTTTATTTTATATTTGTGAATGTGAACATATCGGTGTGTCTATCGCTAGAAGCCCATTGAGCTTATAAAGAATTAAAGCGCAAAATGAACTGATGACCTTTCGCGAAGATATCCTTTCACAGAGTACAGCTAAATTTTATCTCGCAATGTAAACCGCGTTTTTGATTTCTGCAAAACGTGCAACGAATAATGAAACTGATACAGACGAACGTGAACCATGAGACACCTACCTGTAAACAATTTCAAGCATAATGAATGTTCCACTGCGCCCAATACCTGCAGAGCAATGCACTACCGTAGGTCCTTCGACAGTCCTCGAAATACCATGCAATGTGTAGGGCGTTATCAAATGCCGTGGAGCATCACAGTCTGGCCACGATGTCCACTGAAAGTGCCTCAATCGTCTTGTCTCTTCGCTGTAGGTAAGCGATAAAATTGTTAAGGTTACTTCATCTCTCGATTCGATCTGAAGCACCAATAGGAACAAATCAATTGTTGCACCCTTAAGGCCCACAATGATTCGAATGCATGCATGCGAGTGGCACGTTTCTGTATACGGTGTATGCTTGATGTGCATCTTATGCTGTCAGCACACGCCTGAACTAACGCTTTCATAATGCGCTTATAAACCGATCGTACGGCGAACGTCTTTGCGTTTTCGATTTGCTACAGCCAGCGATTTTCATGAGAAAGCGGATGAAGTACCACTGAAACGCTGTCGTACCTACAGTTTTCAGACCGGAAGAGATCAGATAATTACCGACGCCATTATGCAATCCGAGAGATGCTTTTGGTGAATTTTTAATTCAGAATATTGGACAGATATTTTGACCAACAAAAGCGAACTCTACTAAAAAGTGTAAAGCTACATGTGCGTCACAAGCGGATTTAGTGGCATTGAAATTTTGAGAAAATTGGTAGAAGATGAAAAATTTTTTTAAAGAACCTTTGTACTGGTTATCGTGAATCCAGAGAAGTTCTTCTTTTCACCCGCTTTACTGGGCCAATATGGCGCACATTTTTCCTTACCATCTTCGACTAGCTTACATAGCATTATAATTAATTCGATATGCTCTTGCCAAATCATTCTCCAGAAATCAACAATCGTGTTCTCCATTGGTCCCTGCAAACATCGTTATACGTTAAGCAATCGGAACCCTAAAAAAAAAAAACAAATTAATATGCAATTGCAGTACTTTTTTCCGATCATATATCTTAGGTGAACGAAGTTTTGAGAAATTGTTATTTTGATGTTTTTGAGAAATTAGTGAAATTGCTGTTCTTTGAGCCAACATATCAGCATAAGAACATGCATGAGCACATGAGCATTTCACATTAGAAGCCTTTATTTTGCTCACCCTGACGGTTACTTGATGGGAATTGAAATTTGCTCTTCAACGATAAGCCAACCGTTGGACAGAGCTTACAAGTGATGCCATTATCTGCGATTTCATCGAAGTTCGGTAGAAAATGTTATCGAAGAAGCCAGACAATAGGAGAAGCAATTATTTCCTGATACGAATCGTATTTTCTATAGATGTTTAGTAAATCTTTAAGTTGTCGGGAATCTTTAAATGTTATCGATGTTATCGATATGTTATTAAATGTTATCTAAATGTTATCTTAAAATGTTATCGCGAATCTTTAAGTAAATATTGTGCCATATAAAGGGGCCCAAAACTGTGCTTCAAGGAAACAAACAACTTGTTGTATAACTTAAAACTCAATTGTGTACTTGTCGATCTTCTCATGATTTTGTATTGTGCATTGTTCATCACGCTTTCTTCTCGTCTCATAGAAAACAACAGCGTTACATTTGCGATTTGATATTTCGCTTTCAACAAAAAGCTTTCAGGTACACTCTTTTTCGTTTTCTGGCGTTTCGAATATTCTTCTTAATCGCATAATTTTTCGTTAAGCAGCGCATCAATCAACTCATATCAGCATAGTTATTGGCAATTTCATTTACCATGTTGATTAATTCACGATATTCGTGACGTCACATAGCCTATAGCAATATTGTAACCATCACTTTTTCTCCTATAAGCTTATCAGTCATAACTCTATGGCTGCATCATAACTATCATAACTGTTCACTGCATTTAATTTATGATACAATAACGAACGACGCGCAACGAATAATATAGCCATTCGGTGATCGTCTTCATGCGCAAGCTGTGTGCATTTTCTTGATTGGTGCTTTCACATAAAAGTCAATTGAATGTAAACCTGAGCGCAAATGAATTTTCTGCTGAGAAATTCGCTTGAAATCCAGTTCGCATGTATGAAATCACCGTTGAATGGTGGCATCGATTTAAGGATGACTCGGTTATGATCAAGGCAAATCACATCTGCAAAACAATTTTAGTCATGCCATCTTTGCTCTATTCGAACAGCTTCAATTTGCGGTCGCTATGATTTGATGAAAATAAAGCTTTTTTTTGCGGTTTAACTGCATCATTTAGTTTCGGTTGGTTTATTCTTTTGAAATTCACATTGGATATGTTAGTAAGCGTTGGACTAGTTCTGTGTATTTGAACCAATCGCTTCCAAACGAAGGTTTAGTATCACTTGTGAAGCAATCGCTTTTTAATTTAAATTTCATAAGAATTCAAGATAACTGTAATTGGCTGTAAAGAACATTTAATTAGTGATCTCTGAGCCGGACTCTACAGATGAATTGTCGCCATTCATATATTACAGATAATGCAACGAAGGCTAAATTGGAATTTTAAATCCGAAACTGTGTGATCGCTTTGCAAGAGTGCAAACAGTCTGCGATTCAATCCAATTAGAGGAAGAATTCGTTTTTAAGTATCTAAAATGAAACAATTTAGAAAAAACAATAGGCACTAACTATCATATCTGCATTTTTTAGCATTCTGCTTTTGTGCATCGTATGTCAACTTGTCTGCGAAAGCACCCCTTCTTTGAATCTTCTTAAAAACTCGTTTGAAATCCTCTATGGATCGCGAGTTCACCTTCGCAGCAAAAGCTCTCATTGCAATTACACTAAAGACAATTGCTGGCAGTTTGCGTCATTGTTCGCTTCAAAACTGAACGTACGCCAAAAAGCCAACTGCTAAACGCTTTGAGACCACTTGCGAGGAGGTACAGCTATTGAAACATATAGTGTTCACAGCCGTCTAGCTCTTATTACTGTGTTACTTTTCTCACCATCTCACTGGCTCAAGAAAAAAAAAAAACTTGAGAAGAGCGCCGTGAGGTGGAAGCCATGACGTACGATTCTGGCGGCCTGGACGTTACCGTTAAATGTTTAATTGCTCAATGTTAACGTTCGGAAACCGTACGAGGAACGTTCAGCTATGCAACAGCATTCTAGTTCGATGGATAAAACGGTTGCTATTTACCGGCGCTGTGAAACCATCAATCTTGACGTTCACGGCTCGACAACAGTAACTGGTGCTGGTGTCGCCTTTACCAGGCTTCTGGAACTCATATTCACGTCTCAATGAGGAATTAATATTTTGAGCTGCACTAAATGTATAGTACATCTAGTTTCCGTCTTTGTGCATCAAATGAGGCCAAGTTTTGGTAGCAGCGAATAAAACTGAGGATATTGTTTCCACATCCTCGCATTCCAGCACCTTATCTACCTTCCAGAAATCGATGAATCGCTTCCAAAGTTTGGTTGGGAGCTTTCGCATTGCCACGGACCATGCTTACAGTTTGTCTCTTTCGTCTTTGAATATGCTAGATTCACAGACAGACTAATGCAGACACGCATAAACACCTGCGCACAGACATGGCAGTTTGCTCCTTATTGCAGCGAAAGACACATGAAAAAGATGATACCAATTGCCGATTAGAGCTAGGAAGTAAGCGAAAAGAGTTGACTGATCTTGGAGGAATTGCGTTATGCATGATGCAACGTAGAACTTACTCGGCAGGTAAATCCTTTGTTGGCTTTACGGCATATGTCTTGCAGGATGTTTTACGACTAAAACTATCCGACTGAGTTTTAATACTTCTTGACGTTGAAGCAGTCGCCTCAGTATTGACAGCCATCACTCAACAATCGCTGAATACTGTAATCTTCGACATGAATACGATCACCGTCGACTGGTGCCGACCGTTAAAAGTATTGATTAGTCCAAAATTAGTGGCAATGATTTTGGAATACTCCAGTTCCTCCTTTATTGCTTTAAACACCAGGTAGAATTGCTTAAGAATTTGAAGAACAGTTTAAATGGAACATGCGTTTTTGGCTAAGTTCTCGAGGTGTTTAAAACATTTTGCTTAGTGTGTTCGTCAGAAATAATTACGTTGTGAATACGTTTGCTAAAATCGCTAAAGAGTGAGACACAATTTGCGTTTCAATAGTGATCACAAACGAAAGTAATACCTAATAACTATTGGTACCAGATGCACTATGCAATCACATAAAGAAGTTCCGCAGAAACGAATCATATATCTCATGGTGGGCATCATTCATTTGTATATTTTGTAGCGAAAGCAACAAACAAGCCCTCACTCCCTTCAAACATTGTTATTCAACGATGAGAAAAAGCATCCCGATCACCTTGCTTTCAAATCAGATCCAGCGCGAATATGACTTATCCAACAAACAATCGACCACTCGTTGCACACATAAAAGTATAAAACTGATTTTGGATAGCTCGTTAGCTAAGCTTGTGTGCGAATATTTGAATACACTTGTAAAAGTTGAAATTTGCAATCAGTTCGTGCTCAAGCAACGCCGCTAAGTGTGTTAAAGTGCATAATATAAATGAAAATTTATCATTCTTGATACCTTAATGAGAAAAAAAGTAAAAGAGGCGATGCGTTAATATTTGCTTAACTTTGCAGTTTAGCGTTATTTTGCGCTTACTGTAACATGGAACATTTCACGAATGGTGTAATATTTCACTTTGGAGACACCTTAACCATCAGAATCCGCTTGACGTTGCTCAATCCGAAATCATATTTGTTTTTTTAAGGTTTTCGATCGCATTCAATAGGTTTTTGCAAGCTAATATCCATTACGTATTACGCTCAATACGAAGCTTCTACGTAGTAATAATACCTCATCGAATGCATGGAAGCTTCCTTTTCAAAATGCGAATGTGACAATCAAAGTTTTTTTAAAATGCTGCATCTGATATTGCGAGGATTTCTGACATAGAACACTACAAATAGGCCGACTTATTCGAAATCAGGTCGATATGCATCTGTATAAGAGAGAATTGCAAGCCGTCTGTTGCTTTATTTTTCAGCTACTTGGATCGTTTTGTTCTCCTCTACCTTATTTCGTTTGATTTGTTTCCTTCTTCATCTTGATTTTGTGGCCTTTCCAGTTTTTGCTTCTCTTTTTTTGGAATTATTTCTTTCTGAGCGGTTTCTTGATAATATGAGTTATACAATTACCCTTTGCATCCAGATTAAGCTGATTTACAGTACGTTGTCAGCATTTCGGTAACCCCGCTTTTGTCTCTCCGACTTAACATCTCAAAAAACCATGAATTACGAGTTGCAAAAAGTTGAAATTACCGTGATTCGATGGCAACAACAAAAATGATGTCAAATCAGCCTGATATTATGCTTCCAAGCATAGCATCTCATTCGGATCAGTGTCCGTCATGGATAAAAGCACTCCAGGCATGACTTTCTTAAAGATCAAGTAAAGCATCAATAAATCTTAACTGGCAATTCAGCCAATCCTTTTATTACAAGTAAAGTTATACAACAACATTCATCTGGAGCAGTCCTCGAACTTTGTGCAGTTTTCCTCAGCGTCAGACATGAAATCTGCACCGGCAACACAAGGTCACAACCGCCCCGTCGGCAATGCCTGGAACAGAAAGTAAATCATTGCGCATAGGTTCATTCACTTCTCCGGCATGGTAGCCACTGCTCGTTTGCTTTCCATTTCCGGACTTCTGCGACCACTAATTTGTGCCTTTTTTTTACCGCGACAGGCAGTCATTATTTTCGAATAAGCACGGAAGAAAACAACTGCCTGATTACGGACTACCAAGTGAGTGAAACGAGATTTTCTCACTAGTCTTTCAAAATGCAGGTTAGAAAATGAGCTTATGAGAATTACCCCTTTTAGCCACCTGTTGTGGATATTCGAAAGCTAGAATGTACGTTCCATCACGAGTCCGTCTAGTCCTTTTGCATGCAAACGTTCATTCCAATGCTGGACGGCAGCATTTCAATGCGCATGGAGTCTGAAAGTTTCGTCATCTTTTCCCTTAATAAACGAAGCAAAGGGATAAATGTGAACGATGAAAAAATATTATCGACTCTCGAATTCAGTCGATAAGGATTTCAGCATTTCACGATGTCAGAGAAGGGACCAAATTTTAGAAAGCAAGATCGTTTGAGAAATCCTTGAAACGAACCAGCACTTTGTTATCTCCGAGAGGGAATTGGAATGGAGATGTGATAGCAACAGGCACGGAATTACGCGAATCTATATGCCCAAAGCAGTGTTAAATACTTATTTCTGCGAGGGTCGGTGGCTTGCACGAACTCCTCCTATTTGCAGTAAGCGGAACTGAACTTGAGGGCGAATTTTACTAAGGGAAGAGAGAATGCCGAGTTCGAGAGTTTGTTGGCATTACACAGAGGTGGAAAAGTTGGCAGCGCCAAATGAATTATGATTGTGATCGGAACCGTAGAAAAAATCGTTGATACAGTTGAGTTGCAGAGAGGAACTCGGCTCAACATAACAAATGTCCCGCTAGATTACTTTAATGGACCATACTCAACGTTGACATCAAATATACTGCGAAATCAATATAAGTAATTCGTTAGGGATTCGCATATGCATAAATCGCATAGCGCGAACATTGAGAGAATCACGATAAGAATGAACGTAGTTCAAATTATTCACTAATATTGCAAGGACATTTTGGTTGCTATAATTATTATCAGTCTTATTAGCGAATAACCGAATGATGATAAATGCTTATCAGTGAATGAAGGCATACTTTCAGCAGTAATCCGAGAAAAACAATCCGGAAAGCGCACTAGTGGGCAGACACGATACTTGCCTTGAGCAGTTTCTTTGCACGACTTGGTTCGACGAACTGCTCAGGTAGAATGATAATTGCGAAATATTCACTCGTATGACGCTAATAACTTATGAGGCTTCTTCTTATGTTCTAATTGATTTGGCTACTTGCGTAGATATTATACGAAGGGTTCATTTTTTTTCTGCACCTAACCATTTAAATATAGTATTCGAGTATTCGCAAAATGCAATGCATGTTTTATTTCCATCTTTGAACGCCTTCAACCATTCTCCGAGATCAGTAAATGGAATTGGAATTAAAAGATGGAGCCCAGCCTGAGGCGTAGGTCATATCAAATTTCATGAATCAAACTTCATGACTCTCGACTTGAAACCATCGATCAGGCAAACGCATTTGCACTTATAGGAATGATATCGTGATAATGCATTTTGCAAACGCAATTTCGCCAAAGCGCGTAAAAATCAAAGTTGAGAACTCCTCGCACTTAATTTTATAGTTTTTTTTTTAAACAAATCGGTTTTCTACTGGATGTTGTAGAAGTTATATATGTATAGTAAAATTTGCATTCCATTTTCGCTGTGCCTGAACGACGGCTGGCATGCGGTGCGCTTTATTAAAACCTCGTTGCGGTCAGATCAGATTTTTTTTTTAAAGAAAAAGGACCTGTTCAAAGTTCAGAAAACGATTTATCATTTCTTATATTAACCACTTGAAAGTGAAGATACTGAATGAGGAAAACTTGTTCTGTTGCCAAAAAAAAAGAAAGAAATTGGATGGTAGAGAGTAGGAAAAAGCATCGCCTTATTGCGATCATTCATCAGAGCACAAAAAAAGGTGTTCGATTGGTTTGTCTTCGCCATAGTAAACAACTGAATGCTAAATTGGAAAGCTTTCAAAGCAAAAACGCGCATCACAAATGCGGAAATTACAAAGGAAGAGTTATATTTGTTCGCTCAGATTCAAAAAAAAACGCGCCGTACAATCGAGCACCACCTCGGAGAAGAAAAATCATCAATAGCTCACAGTACATTTTTTGATGCGATTTCAAACTGCCCATAACAAATGCCATTGTAAACCAGAATAAAGCGCGTACATTGTCTATAGGTAACCAAAAAAAGATAACCCTCATAAGGTTTGCGAAGTTACTCACTTTTTGAGGAGTTTAATCATCTCAGTATCAATAAAGGGGAATATCTGCAAATAAAAGACTTTTTTCTATATTGTTACCATACTGTCATCAGGTTTATTTACGAAGTCATCTTACTGTTTTACTACATGAATGATTACTATTTGCCTCGCTGGATTATCAAAGTTTGAAGAAGGCCTAAAAATTATTTGCGAAGGGCGCAAAGGTTCGGATCATTTTGCCTGTTGATGAAAGTGAACGCTGGCTGTCGATAAAGAGGTTTTGGCATTATTTTGTTTAAAAGCTCCGTTCAGCGATCACTAATGAGAATGGCTATGAGCGGTTTGTGCTCCTTATTGTGCACTCCATTGCCTATAAGCATCTTCGATCTATGTTTAAACAATACCGCTACAAATATCGCAAAAATACCGCACTAATTAAATATGATGAGAAACATCGGTTTACGGAGAAGCGCTACTTGTAGGAGACAAAATTCATTTTATTCTGTTATTTTTTAAACTGTTCTTTTAAAAACTGTCGTTATTTTCATTGTAAATTCTCAAAGCTCACCTCTGCGAAAAATGACGAAATGATACGAATGTTGCAGCAACACATTTTTGTAACTTCAGTTCGCCGTAAGCGACGTTCGTTAACGATTATACTGGAAAACGATAGCGGATTGATTCGGCTGCTATAAATCGTAGAAATTGGTTTAACAATTTTCAAAAAAGGGGAATCCCCGTGATCGAAACTCATTTCGACTCAAGCGTTGATTGAGGGGAAAATTTTGAACATTTATGTGTTTCACCTCTCTCTCTTTGTCTTTTTTTTTAAAAATTTTGATGTTAAAACTGAGTCCTTCATCATTTAAGCGAAAAAGGAAAAAAATTAATCGCACACAAACCCGCAATGTCTTGGTTTTTGTCGGGTACAAATGGGAGAGCTGTTTAGCCATTAATCTCGCGGTCGGCAAATCAATCAGTCATGAAAATTTAAATGAGATCATTGAACTCAATGACCTTGATCATCTGCTGAGATAGTGCGAAAAAACGATTTCGAAATTATGTCATATTTAACACTGCAAAAATTTAGTGAATGATTTATCCACTTCAAAATCTCTTTTTTCTTCAGCACATTTCTTTTTTGTTTCTGCTTCAAGTGTATCGCAAGCGGTGATGTCCACCAAAAGCATATCCACCTTTCCTGCTATAACCTACCGTACCATGGTTAAATATATCATATCATAGTGGAACCTCTTTTAAAATACAGAAACTACACGTTAAACATTTAGTTTTCGGAAGCACGATACATTTGCTTGTGTTTGGCACAAAATGCTCGCAGTTGTACTTTGGCATTCTGAGCAAAGAACTAGAAGAATTGAAGTGTTTCCACTTCCGTTTCCAGATATTGCGCCTTCCTATCATCTTATAGCGTTGATATGTTCGGCAATTGGATAAATGCCAGTTAATCTTTTCGAACTTGAAAGGCATTCATTCTTTCTTCTGTGGCCTCTGAAGCAGGAACAAGTGTGAAATGTCAAACGCATGAAACCGGTTGGAGTAGCAAAAGTGACGCCAGCGGCATTAAAACTCGCTCGAGGTACTTGAAACGAAATTGAATACAATGGGGCATTTTCAATACTTTTCAGAATCGCTTTTTCCTTTTCGTTTTTTTTTGTTTGCAAATTTTAGAACCACAAAGAAATGAAACTATTAAACCACATTTTGCAGGAAAATAATAATTTATGTCTTCATGTTTCATAAGTAAATTTTTCAGCGTCAGGTAGTAAATCAGAGAAGAAGGAGAATCACGAAATTGTTAGAAGTCAGGGAAGGGAACGGTAACGGAAAAAAACGTCGATGAAGGCTATACATGAGACTATCTGCTGAACTACCCCATAAGCACAGTCGCTGCTAGTGATGCCATCGTACCAGATTTTTTGGTAAGATACTGTACTTGTACTTCCCTTCGAAAAATAGTATTATACTGTACAAATACCACCCCCTGAAAAAACGGATCGTACCGTACCTATACTACACTTGGCGGCCGAAATATGGTACGATACTGTACCAAGTATTTTGACCCAAAAAGTACAATACCAATACTGTACTTTTCGTACCTGTAGTTTTTCTTGCCATGCATGAGCAAAAGAGCATAGGTTACTTTATTGAAGTTTTTTTTTCGGCGCTATCCTGCGTTCCCTTGCCCGATATCCTTCACGACTCTTCCAGCGCGTCGATGGCGCTGCCCGCTTTACCGGCTGTTTGCGATGTTTGAGTTCTTGCACCACCTGTGCATATTCAGCTTCATGTCGCACTTTCAAGTGCTTCACAGCATTCGTCGTGTTCAGGCCTACTAGTTCGCGCCCACCACACCTCGGACACTTATAGCCTTCCTAAACCACCTCGTAAAACTGCCACACAGGCTGAGACAGGGTACGAGATCTGCCTTGCTGCAGTGCAGTTTCGGGCTCACCCATTTCGATTGTATTTGAAGTCTGTGGCAGAAAGATACTGAAAAGAGGAAAGTATGCACACAAGATACTATGTGCACGTGAATTCCATTTCCCGCACTTTCATTTGTTTTCATACATCCGCAATTGTAAGACATGCGGTATCCTAGATGGTGCTCAATACATGCCGTCTTTTAATGAAGAATACATTTGCTCACATCAAAATGAATGCTATGTAAAATAATCTGGCATAAACTTGTGTCGTCCACAAATCAAAGAGAAGGCAAAACAAACGAACGCCGCGAACCTACTAACGGAACTAGATCTCCTTATAAAGAAATTATACAGCAAAAACTTAAGAACTGTAATAAAACTTAGCACTATAACAACACTTGCGAATGAGGACATAGATATCCAACTTTTCTATCTTAAATATTGAACTTTTCTATCTTAGATATTCAACAATGTCATTTGGGGCGAAGGATTGACATTGTTGAATATCTAAGATAGAAAAGTTCAATCCCAGGTTCTCAACTGAGTAATTCCTCGCCACCATTCAACTTTTGCGACGCGTCGGGAACCAACGACGAAGTTTAAAACTGTAGGAGCGCGGTAACGATAATCTGCACCGCCCGCGAGTGAAGTACATTTTAAGTACAAGTACAGTCAAAATTTGGCACGATGTGCTTGCACTTCTTCCCAAAAAATCGGTAGGATACTGTACTTGTACCACCCCTCGAAAAATCACACTGTACTGTACTTATACTCTGCTTGCGGTTTTAAATTTTGTACGATACTGTACTATACCTGGTATAAGTACAAGTACAGTATGAAAAGTATTATACTTTTTGGTACGACGGCATCACTAGTCGCCGCACAATTTCAGAATGAGTTTGCAGTGGGTTCTGAAAAGATTTACAAAAAAAGTTTCAAACGTCAGAAGGAGAGTAAGAAAAGAAACAAATAAAGTCGAAAAGAAGCAAAAGGAATGCAGGTGAAGAGTTCATGCGTGGTGCACGCGCAAACCAAAAATCCTGACTAAATGAAAATTTGGCACGCGCCATCCATTTCATAGCGGCGAACCCCAAAGATAGTCTAGGTATGATTTTATTGATTTCCGGATGGGTTATGGCGCATGAAAATGGCCCCACATGGGAAACGGCTGCTGTCAGGTTCATTTTCTGTACCGAGCATTGTGCTCATGGGATGCAGAACTCTGCAAGTTATGCCGTATGCTGAAAGAGCTCGAAAAGTGATTTCCTGGAAAAGAAATGAGGAATTTTGGGAAAGTGGGCGCCAAATATTCTGGGAAACGGGCGTCATCGGCGATAACAGTTATGATTTCGTGAACAAACCCTCCGCCATCACTTCTTCAAGAGGGAGGTCAAAGGCGACTTTCTGATCGTCTGTCATGCAGAGATGCATGTAGGTAGCCGAAAGTTCTATCGATTTCCGAGTTTTTTCTACAAAGAATTTGACAGTTTTGGCCGCAACTGAGCAAAACTCATTCATTCTATGTCTGTTCTATGGCGCGCTTTTCAATTTGTCTTCAACAGGCGACAATAAGAAGTTACTCTCGACAGCACTACAGTTCACCGCTTTCCGTACTGCTACAACAGTCTGTCCATAGCGTGTGGGGGGGGGGGGGGGGTAACTAAGCTGAGTTGATGAAGTTGCTCAAGTTTGAATAAGAAGCACATCAGGTATGGTAAAGGGGCATATAATTAAGAAGTGCACTCGGCACAGTAGAGGGTGATATAATAAGAAGTACATTTGGTACAGTAGAGAGGCATCTGCACTAGTGAAGAGTGTACTTAGTGTAACTTCGGTACCAAAGTTAAAGTTTCTACTTGCAACAAAGCACAGTACATTTGCAAGTTTGTGAAGTGCAAGAAACATGGAACCTTCGTCATTCCTCGATGAAAGTACAATGCAGTGTTTCTTCCATTAAACAGGTCGAAATGAAATCATTGAGTCAGAGGCAGGAGTGGTTTTTATTAAAATTGAAGCAGACTATGACATATATTTTAAACGATGGAGATATCTTTCCAAGGTCAGGCGGAAAAGAAACAAATTTTTGCTGTTTTGTTACACCTATGCAGAACCGTATTGCATCCAGCGGGGGGGGGGGGGGGGGGGGGGGGGGGGGTAACTAAGCTGAGTTGATGAAGTTGCTCAAGTTTGAATAAGAAGCACATCAGGTATGGTAAAGGGGCATATAATTAAGAAGTGCACTCGGCACAGTAGAGGGTGATATAATAAGAAGTACATTTGGTACAGTAGAGAGGCATCTGCACTAGTGAAGAGTGTACTTAGTGTAACTTCGGTACCAAAATTAAAGTTTCTACTTGCAACAAAGCACAGTACATTTGCAAGTTTGTGAAGTGCAAGAAACATGGAACCTTCGTCATTCCTCGATGAAAGTACAATGCAGTGTTTCTTCCATTAAACAGGTCGAAATGAAATCATTGAGTCAGAGGCAGGAGTGGTTTTTATTAAAATTGAAGCAGACTATGACATATATTTTAAACGATGGAGATATCTTTCCAAGGTCAGGCGGAAAAGAAACAAATTTTTGCTGTTTTGTTACACCTATGCAGAACCGTATTGCATCCAGCCAATATTCAAGGCAAAGTTCAGGCTATAGGGACCAAAGATCAAAAAAAGCCTTTTCAACGATAAATTTTTAACGTTTCTGATAAGCCAAAAGATCATCGACTAGAGCAGATGACCCTGCACTGTTGGCGTCATGTCCGCCTGAAAATATAAAATAGTTTTTTTTATTCTGCGAGCAAATTGCTCCTAAATATATTGCAAGCCATAGTACAACCTACAGCTTATCCATAACCAAGATGTCAATATAAAAAGGCAGTGGATCTTTTTGAAGAGCTTGTGTTCTGCTCCAATAGATTCTCACAGAATTTCTAGTTCGCCTATACATAATCTTTAAAAAGAACTGCATTCGTAATCAGCGTTTGTTCACTAAAGTCGAATTGCTGAGCAAAATTAACAGAGTGAATGGCTGTAGCTCGCTCAGAGAGCTACAAAAGCTTCTTAGTGGCCTTTACTTTCAAAACGGAACCATACTCTGGAAAAACAGGTGTATGGATGCGCAATTAGGAACAGATATCCGCTGTTTTGATAACACGATCAATAAGAGCAAATTCCCAGATTCTCTAGAAATTTCATCTTCATGTTTAAGTGGATTGCGCGCTGTCTAAAAACTCATGCCACTATTGAATGGATATCGAGAGGACAATATTGTGACAGGATGTGTAAGTTGTATTTGAATATACAGCCGGCATCCAAAGGATTGCTACGATAACGGCATTAACGACTCCGCTACAGATTCGTTTTTCTGCGAATCGCGGAAAATGCAATGGTTGGTTGTAAAATGCGTGCAGTTTTTTTTTCGTGCCTTTAATGTCTAACACTTACCCAAGACATGGTAGTCGATTTGAAACTGCCTATAGGAGGTAATCCCAGGGCTGGACTATGAGACCAAGTCTCAAAACTCAAGTGTATTGGCTTCAGAACTGAAACCACCGAACTGATAGGCAAGCAAACCAACTGAATGACAGGCCGACCATCAGGCGAACACAAACCTATTATATAAGCGCAGACAAAAAGTCGGTATGATGCAGTTAACAAAAGCAATTTTTTTATAAGTCACAAAAAGCAACAAGACCCCACGTCTTTATGCAGATGATACAACTACATTTAAGCTCGGCTAAATCGTTGGTAGCAATTTATTATCAATTGTTAAGTGATCAGAATGCACAAAATTTTTATTTTACTTTTATTACTCTTGTTTTGAACAAAAAGCTATCTATATAAGCATTCATTTCGGGCAGTCTTCGAATTTAATACAGTTTCCTTGAGCGTCCCTTACGAAACCAGCACTAGCGATACACTCGCAGCCTGGCGGTCGGCAGTTTCGTGTACAAGGAACGAATCTTTGCGCACAAGTTCCTTCACATCCTCGGCATTTCGACCATTGCTCATTTGGCTTCTCACATTTCCCAGCTTCTGCAACAATCAAATCTGTCTTACGCGCTCTTTACTAAAGACTTCCGGGAATGAACTGTCTTACGCGCTCTTTACTAAAGACTTCCGGGAATGAACTGTCTTACGCGCTCTTTACTAAAGACTTCCGGGAATGAACCTTATTAAAAAAGCTTCTGAAATTCAGCAAGGACATGAGAGTTTTTAAACGATTAAAAATCTTTGATTCGTTTGTTTGACGGTTCCACTGTGTTGTCATGCCGTAAGCTCTGGCTGTTTTTCCATCATCTGTTTCACACAACAAGTGCTATACACTTATGTCGATAGCTTTTTACACGATGGAACGTTAGAAAAATCCAACGGTTTTTTTCTTTCTGCTTCTTCATGCATACTTTTCGTCCGGTTTAAAACAGGTTGTTTTACACGACTGCAGCCTTCCATGCGCGTAAAATCTTACATTTTTTTCATCACAGGCTGTAATAATTCGAAAACTTAAGGCACGCCCATACAAGCAAGGCTCGTGACTGCCTCGTGCTTCTGTCAAACATCTGGTTTTTTTTTCCGCTTCCCAGCTTCTTTTGATTTAAAACAGACATACTTCTTCTGTTTGTTACGGCCATTAGAGTACTTCATAGTTTCTCTGCGGTACAACATGAAAAAAGGGGTCCAAAGGAGATGATTTGTGATCTCTGGTGCCAAACAGGCAGGAAACACGCGTGGGGGCCGAAAACTGCAGAAAACTTGCAGAATTCCGTCACAGCATAACTTCGCTGTGGTAAAATTCTGAAGCTTTTCAAAACATGAACAAATATGTGTGTCGGCGAAGGAGCGTCACAATATGAGCTTCATTTTTTTCACATTCAACCATTGGGTTCTATAACCTCTTGTGGACGAGCCTATTTCAACCTTCCCCTAAAAATCCGTTTTTGTATTTATCTTCGTTCGGGGGGGGGCGATATTGCTGTCCTCGAGAAAGAGATAGCGGTCGATATGCTGGTCCGAAATTTGGTGCAAGAGATTTAGGGCACAGATCACACCAAACAAATTTTGTTCTATTACCTGAATTGGAACTGCTCGACACTCAGATAGATGTAAGCAAACACTTGAGAGCAAATAAGACACTAAGGCATCACAGTAATACGAATTGTAAATAGCAAAATTGCGAAAGCGCACGAAATGCTTACTATTTCTGCTTTATTGCTATTCCCGTCACATTTCCTCAGTACTTCTTCCTGCTTGTAGTTCCTTCTGCTTGCACTACGCGCGACTCTAGTTTCTCAATTCTTCTAGTTTTTTTTTCGAGTTTTCCTTTAGTTCTATGTGGAAAAATGTATGCAGTTCTGCTTTCGAAAATCCACGGCGAATGTTACTCGCAATTTTGACGGTAAAGTCGCAACGCGCATTCGGAGCTACCAGCCACCTATCACATCAATCCAGCTTTTAACCTGTTAGGCGATATTAAACCATACCTTGTGATGCATTCATGTTTTCATGCAGCCGACTCTACAAAGACCTTGTTTTTCGATCGCAGTCTTTTGCGACTTGGGCGGCTGGATTAAACATGTGAAATCTTTATCACATTTTGGTGTTTATAGATACCCTTCTGGTCGATATCGACCTAAAATTATGTGGAGAATGACCCACAGTGCGGATTTTACCTACTTATCTAGCTTCAGTGTTGAAACCACCCGGTGGACCACATCAATACGAATAAACGCGACATTGCTGAAATTCGCCATCCTAATATAACTTTGACAAAGAGTATATTAAAGGGGCACCACAGTGGGCAGCACTGGTTGATATATTCATTGTGGTTTGTACCAAGCCAACAATACGTAGTTAAACATCATAGCATCATACAACAAAGCAAAGAAAAAGCGTCTCTTAAAGACGGCAAACCTTTTTTGGCGTTTTTCTTCGGACACTGACTGGCTAAGACGCACCTTCCATCCTCAGTTCTTCTCATTCTCCTCGATGGCGAACACTCGCATGATGGCGGATTACAGATTCCCTCACACATAGTCTGCAAATTTCGTTTGTGTGATTTATGTAAATTATTATGCCGACAGCAACCACATTGAAATACATTTAATAATGAATGCGTTCATCTTAGGAAAGTCGGCAAATTTACCCGTCACAAGAAGATTTGTAATTTTTCTTCATCGGTTTCATTCGTCGCTAACAAATAAGATGCGTATCACAAAATACATCATTTGATCCATTCCTTCAAGGGAATTCTTTGGAAGCTTTTTAAATGCGTTTTGGTAAACCGGCCTCTGCACAACTGCGGCCTTCTATGTGCACGTGTCATGAAAACGTGATTGCATATAGCTTTTGCATGTGCAAATCTATACGTCAGTTGTGTTATTATTGCAGCTGCTGATCATGGTCAAATACCTAAATACTATGCTGGAAATCAAAGTGACTTACGGAGCCAGCGAAAAAGTTAGAGACGCCTGAATGCGATAAGAAATTAGGATGCATTTTGCAGCCGATTTGCATTTTTCTTTTATCGTGTTGAAGAACGAACTGAATTGCTTATTCGTTTCACAACGGGCACTACAGTGCCCTCTAACGCGATCATTAAAGTAAACGAGGGCAACCTCAGTGATAAGCCAAACATTCTCATATAGAACCGTTCAAAGAACTCTAAAGGAGCATTAAGTCGTTATACATCTTCACTCTCTCCACATTTCAGTTCGCAACTCGTGCAATCGGTCCAAACCTCATTCGGACCACAGCTTTCCTGGCCGGCCACAGCAAAACCAAGCAACCCCTGAAAACTCTACTCTTGTACCCACTTCTATGCAACATAAACGATTTTAAAAATTCGGGTGTGGCCCCAAAATGTAACGAGTCGAAGGGCAGTCTTTACTAAGAGGAACAAGTTTTTACTAAACAGGGCAGTTTTTAAGGCACTAACGGAGCCAAAAAAGCAGCAAAAAAAGTGGAATTCTCCTAACGACAACAAAACAGCATTGGTGTTTAATGGTCATTCATAATCACGCAAAGCGGAAAAAGAACTCTTTGGGAGGTGCACACTTTGCGCAAACATCGATAAAACATAGGTGTGGTGATGAATGTATTCTTGGTATGTCGGCAAAAACGAAAACCCAATAGCTGTTGTACCACGAAACTCACTAACATTTAATTTAGGTAAATAACAGTCATCAAAATTTTCTCTTTTATTTTTCGAAAAATTTGCTCCATCCAATAAGAAGGAGCTAATCGATATTTTTAAATTGATAACAACACTCATTATCACTAAATTGCCCTTGCGATTAGACAGCGCACAATCGTTATTGTCGACAAAACGACGATTGGAGTGCAAGTCGAAAGTAACGTAATCTGGTACCGGGCAGCGCAAATTTGCGAGCAAAGGCGCTGCAAATTACCAATGGAAAAAACAAAGTTTGCATCTTATATTTCTAAGCAGATTTCTGAACAGTGATTTTGCACGATGTCGTTGAGAGGATTTCGATTTATTTTGTACGCTCATATGAAAGAGGTATTTCGGACCTAAATCAGACATCAGTCTCCACTGTATCGGTCTATCGTAACACCCGACCCTTCGAACTTCATCGCTATATATGTACACACTGAACTTCTTACACAATCAAGTTGTGCAGAAACTAACCATAAATTGATTCATTCTAACGTTTCACAAAGTCGTCATAAAAATAGTGAGGGGAACAATCGCAGTTTTGCTGCATCAGTATATATGCAATCCAGAAAAAAAAAACAGTCTTTTGTCAACTCTTTTGCAATAACGCAGTAAAGTGGAATTCTATTTACATCCTCCGCAGATTTCTCGAAATTTAGGAAGTATTGTTATGGTTGCGTTTCTTAGTTTGCCCACTCGCAGATCTGAGTTTTGTTTTCGGATTCAAGTGCTCCAATGGGATGGATGCTAGTACATCCCAATCAACGAGACAGGGCCGCGATAAGGAAGCCGTTTTATGCGATTGCCCAATTGCAGTATTAACAGTATTTGCAACCATAAAACATCATCAATGATTTGAGCGGTATACGGGCTACCACTCTCACCTTCGTCTTTTCTTGAAATTAATGATCGCACAAATTTCGGGATACCTCACGTGAAATCTTGCAATTGCAAGCTCTCAGAAAACCCTGGAATTCCAAAGATACTTGCAAAGTGCGAAATGCTTTACCCTTTTTCTCATATAACCCCTTTAAATACACCAATTTCCTTGGATAGTGTCGCGTTAATTACGGCTAAAAATTGGCGGCTCGGAACGACTAAATGCTGGAATTTACACCGACAAAGCCCACCAGATGGTGATCAGGAGATAATAATGTAATATGTTCGGCTCGCCTCTACCGTTCCTCACTTTCATCGAAAGTACTACCGCCTTTTCTTGCAAACTTTTAGCTGATGGAAAAATTTGAGGCCGAAAAACGTTTTTCATATAACTTCACAGAAAACATGCTGGTTACGTTCACACATGATCTGAATGATCAGTATGAGTCGCAGAGATTGATCACACTTCAGAGCAAGAAAAATAGAAAAATTGCTTACGAAGAAAATGACGGCAAACAGCATTCTAAGGTGGTCTGCGAGAGATGGATGCTCTTCACTGACTGCCGTTGAGCAATTCCTGCCCCATCGTTTTAAAGCGACTTTTTCTGAGTGCACAAATGATGCGGAAGGGGGTGATTTTGAGCGAGATGGTGTCCGTCCTTGCCAACTTCAAGATGCATCACTAACGCACATTTCATCCAAGGAAAACCTATATCAATAACTCTCGTCAAAATGACTAGAACGACTGATAGATCAACTGAATTACATACTCTTCCTATAGGGTCATCGCTTTGTTATTTCAAGATGAAGCGAGTAACATCCCAGAGCGCTCGTTGTCACCATCCAACAGTTCACAAACTTGATGAAACAGTTTTTGCTCAATAATCAGTAGCAGCGCACATGTCCTTCAGTGAAA
This sequence comes from Toxocara canis, assembly GCA_000803305.1. Lineage (NCBI taxonomy): Eukaryota > Metazoa > Nematoda > Chromadorea > Rhabditida > Toxocaridae > Toxocara > Toxocara canis. The sequence goes on along the minus strand of JPKZ01002980.1, from coordinate 14,571 downwards.
TTTTGACTAAAAGTTTGCTTACTTTGATGCCTATCATAGAGCGTTGCTTTTCTAGAATGGACGTAGGCTGAGGAAAGCCTTATGACAGAACTTGATTAACTTAGAGTCTTTAAGTTAAATTGTGAAAACGAAACAAAGTTACCGACTTTTTTTCTTCTTACTTTATGTCTTCTTACTTTACGCTTCCGTTCTTCTTACTTTATGTCACTTACCATATGTTAAACTAGATAACCAGTGCAACGGTATACCATGCTACTCTTTGAAAAAATATTTTAAGCTCAATGAGCGAAGTTTTGGTCTTGTGGAGTGGAGAACGGAAATCACCAAGCTTACGACGTTTGTAGCAGCCGCTGCGTTATCACATGCAGTGCTTAATAGGGAAGGGGACTCTGCGGAAGTAGGAATGCTTGAATAAAATATATTTTTTAAAATTCTTTTGAAGACAGATTTTGTATTTTAGGAACTAAAATTGCTTGGAACCTTGAACTAGTGCGGTGTATTAGTGTATTAGTGAATTATGCCTTCACCAGTGCAATTTTCACTGTTTTTTCCAAGGTCCCGATTCTCTCCTCCTCCCTCTCCTTTGCACCATCCGCACCAGCAACCTGTTTATCTCGGTTATATTTCGGCTGTACTAGCCGGCTCATCAATGATGTGGGAGCAAGTTGGAGAGGAGGGAAGTTGGGCTGAAGAAGGAGCGAAGGAGATCTTCCTTCAGTCTCACCTCGTCAATGAGTGAGTGGACTAGATTCCCTCTCGTTTCTCTACCTCTACAAATGGAAGCAAAATCTGAAAATCAAAATCTAGAAGTTCCTGAAAAAACTTCAAAAAACCAAAGATCGGCGTCATCGGAATGCCGCTGGCGTGTGCCGTTGTTACTAATGGTGGCCGTAAGAGGTTATGAAGTGTTTTTTTAAATGGTGTAGGGCATGAAGCTTTCAAATTTCTTATTCACGGGCGGTCTTTAGAGAAGGAGGGAGGGAGGGACGGAAGGAGGGGATGGTTGCGAAGAGTTGTGACGGTGAAAGAACCTTTTTGTTAGAAGGGTTACAACTGCTGTGCGAGGACAGAAACGCAGTGGAAAAAATGGAAAAATGCTTCCTCCTTCCCTTGACGTATTTGAAAAACATTGCCTTCGACCCTGATTTAGCTCCTCTCTCCCCCCACCGCTCTCAAAAAACCCCTCTTAAAAGGCCTAAACTTCACAGCCTGGTGGCTCTTTCCCAAGTTATGGGATACTAAAATGCGCATGAAAGCATATTACCAAAAAACAATTCATTTGCAGAACGTCCGGTCGCTTTCAAAGCAGATCGGTCATGATCGACATTCGCAGTCATTCATGAGACCGCCAGCTCATAACTGTCATAACACTGGACCAATCACAATTCCCTAACATGATTTTAAACTTATGCTGCAATATCAGCTATCAAAATCCAAAATAGAAGCACCTATACACACTGAGATGTGCTAAACTTCGCATAACAAATCCGTTTCAACCGCGAGGCAGAATACCCAAAAACTGTCGGGGAGGTTTAGACGCTTGCAGGGTTATAAAGCTACTCGATCGAACAAGCTTTGATGGTGATGAGATAGAGCAACAAATGGGTCTTTTTTTTGATTTATGAAATTTCCTAAAATTTTTGGACTTATTTTGCACCCCACCGTACCATATTTAAAAACAGAACTTTTTTCGCGGCTGTGCACAAACAGAAATCACCACGCCACTATTCCTAGTACATCTAGCATACAATGATACACTCTGTGTCGCTTCACGTTAGAAATATTGTATCGTATTTCCTCCGAACAGTGCGCAACGTATTCTACTTTTTTTTGCAATGCAAATGTTCTTAAGACTTTTAATTGGGTGCAATACACACGTCATGAGTAAGTGAACAAGCCAAACAGTTAGTGTCTTTGAAGAGCTTAAATCCTCCTCATCAAGTTTTTTTTTGGCGCAAATGCTTAACCTCACGCAGTTCTGTTCCATTACTCTCAGTGACAAGTCCAAGAGCTGTGAAGAGGAAGAAAGAAGTCCGTGATAAAAAAATGAAACGAAACGAGGTGATTGACTATTTTTCCTCTAGAGTGTTGTGTGAGCAATTGTACTATTTTGGTGCGAGTGTGTGTTGTAGTGAATGACTGGAATGATCGAGGTCATACGTCACGAAGATTACGGTCATCAATTCTCAGGTCACACGAAGGTCCTAACAACACTGGAGCTCTGAGGTTGCGACTGCTTGAGGATCGCCAGCATGCGAAAGTGATCGCAAACGATTTCCTTGCATGAGACGCTTCGTTGATGTCATTTACATGATCTGCCGGACTGGATGCGAAAGACCCACTTATTTTCCTCGGCCAAGCCAGCAGAGCGAACAAGGTGGGAGGAGTATGCTCTTGTCGGCGTATGGTGGAGGATGTCCTTGTTGCTCATGTCCGTCATTCTGAGATCGAATCCATAAATATGCCTTATCGTCGGTGCAAGAATCACTTGATTTCAAACAGATGCAACAGGAATTTGTGTAGCAGCTGCATTCCCAGCGGGTTAGATCCAACAAATCTCTGCTTACCCAATCTTTCGCACGATCTTATGCCTCGGGAGCGACGTAAGTAGTCGGATGGCCGTTAGAGTACTCGCAAGTGATACAAAAAGGTTGAAAGCGCTCATGAGTGTACTGATCTGCGCAATTGAACTGGGCGATGAAATGACATGCATAACCTTCCTACTCGATTATTTATCGCAGTTTGTGCTTTCGGACAAAATTGAGCTCCTAAATCCTATCATGACACAATTACTTAAACATCCGGTGATCCTAAGCTCCCGATCAATTGAAAAGCGACAGCGGCTTTCACTTGGGATGATCGCTGCTCATAATTCTAAGTTCGTTTCTCTGTTGTTGAAATGATAAGTGATTTTGACAGCCTTTTTATGTGTTTGAGGCTGTACCTGTTCCCCGTTTTGGATGGTTTTTGTGTTTGGTTGAATTTATTGTTAGTGCGGGAGTTTTATTTTGAAATGTAACTATTGTTGCGGCCAGTTGAAAACCTCTTCTTGCAAACAACTTGTAATCTTGGTGTTTTGTCGTCATTGTGCAGGAACAAATTCAATTATTGTCCGTTGGCTCCAAATGGCAGCGTTGCGTACGCCGTGTTTAGATTCATGCTTGCCTGTAAATCTTCTTTTCGGAACTTTCATACTTTTGTGATTTTTTCGCTTATACTTCTTAGCCCGAAATCGGTCACGCTTTCCGCCTCGCATCGCTTTACTTTCCCTTATGTTTACTTGATCCGATTTTGGTTCCCTACCGCAAATTCGACGTGAAAGAATGAATCGAATCGAATCATTTATTTAGTCGATAAGCAAGGACTACCTTTACGGCATTTTAAAGATGATATAAAGACAATAGAAAGAAGATGATTCACTTCACGATATGCACATCATTTAATCACAACGATCGTACACTTAGGTGTATATTTTTTCTCGACTTGGCATCTTTACATCACAACGCATCACTGCTCTACTCAAATGCAACAGGGTGTTGTTGAAAGCAGCCGCTCGGTATCTCCTCTTTTTTAGTCCCTAATTTGTTCAAAATTCCCACAGGTAAACATTTCGAGCCTCATTCGATCATGAGTTGTTTTTGTCAGCATATTGTTGAAGTTCTCACTGAGTTGGCTGTTTTCCATCTTCTTAGCCATTACTTTAAATTCCACGTTGCTAAGTTTTAAAATATCTCTGCAACAACAGTGCGCATTGTGTTCACTAATTTGCTGGAATTTTTTGAGGTTATGAATAACTCTGATTGAGTGGTTTACAATTTGTTGCAGTACTTTATGGTGCTTTCTTGTTGCTGTCGTTGTGATGGGCAAGAATAATGATTTTAAGAAGTACATAGGCATTTCTTATGTTGTAACTACATAGCAACACATAAGTGTTTCCTTATTGTTTCATATTGTAGAGAAGCTTTGAACTTCACTTACGTCAGAAAACGGGAAGGCAAAAGGGACAAGCGGAAGTATGCCTCCCTGTGGGCTGCATATAGGAACTTTTTTCGCTTTTGAAATCCCTTCCCATCTCATTGTTCTTATTCTTCATTCGTCCTATCTCAGTGTTCCACTCCGCTTTAGCATGTAGCATTCTAAGAGCCTTGTTACTTTCTCATCTGGATTTACTCTGTCGATGATTTTCTGGAGAATTTCGGTCATTTCCTTACTGACCGATGTAGAGGGCGTAAAACGAGAAATAAATTCTTAAATACGACAACCAGCTCCTAAAGCATGTCTTGCAGCCTTCACCTATAATTTCAAATTAGGCATTCTTGCATGAGTTTTTGCAGCGCTCCGCTCAACTAGGACTAAAGGTAACGTTCGATTAGACGGTGCTATGATAAGTGTAGCCCATAACGAGTAAAAATAAGCACATAAGCTAGACGGCTTGAGCCAACATGAAACAATTCTTTTATTAGGTATCTGGTAACATAACATGTTCAAACGACTTGAGTGGTTTCCAAAAACGGGTTGTCTCAGGAAGAGAAGCACCTACCAGATATTCTTCAGCTCTCACTTCGCAGAAAGCACGTTCGCTGCAGATTCCATTTTCATCAAATTTTGAATGCACTCGAGATGACGCTGTTGCAGCTAATGTATGCGATCAATCGCACGTGCCTTATAGGAGTTTTGGGATCAAAAGACGAAAATGCCAAGACAACGAACTTGAGTGGCATTGGAGTGCAAGCATGAAAGATTAAATGAGCCGCTAAAGGAAGTGAAAATGCCGAAAGGGTCGGATGAACCCGAAGGAAATTTATTACCAAAAACACAACACATATTTCTGCTTCTATCAGAGAAGAACACAATACGCTCATGTATTTCTGTTAACATACGAAATCCGCAAATATTGAGTGCTGTCTATTCAGAAAATCATAGCAACTTGAAGCATTCTAATAATAGATGTTAGGGGTTGTTTTGCTTTGTAAGTATGCATTAGCGATGTAAGTTGCCTTTGTGTCAAGCTGCTGTAACGAATAGCAAAAATAACACGCGCAATTATATGATCGCAGTGGTATCTCCGAACTCACCGACAACCACTTTGCAACACATGCAACAACTTCAGTGGCAAAGAATATATAAGAATTTTGAAAAAAGATGTTTCATGTAAATAGGACGGAAACAAAGCATTTACCGGTCAAAATGCCAATGAAATCTCAAAAGATACCTAGTGAAGAGAAGGTCAATTGCACGCATATAATCATTTGCTCATGCATATCAATGAAGTCGGAACGATGAAAACAAAGCAATTGTTCCGACGAATATGCTTTTAAAGTGATATATACTAATGAGAAGCGTGAAGCTTTGAGGTTAAATAATACAACCGATCACTTTCCAAAAATTTCCAGGAATATTGACAAATACTCTTGCCGAAATTACAACTACGCATAATATGATTCGAGCTTAACAAGACAGATGTAAACGAAAAGAGTGCTGATAAATGAAGTGCCTCTTTTGTTGCAGAAATTTTTGTCATTTTGTCGACAATCCTTGTCATTTTGTCAATTTCGTTAATGAAACAAATAAGCTTTTATCAGACATGCTCACACATATGGCACGTATTCATAATTGCTTCATGTTCCCCTGTTGCGTCGCTTAGAAATGCCACTGTAGAGGTTACTTTCAGCGACGTACGGTCATTCCATCTGCACAAAATATGCAAGCGGTTAGCGAATCTCATTAAATAGCGTTTTATAAAAATGTAATTAATTGCAGTTGTGCAAAGGGATAAGTTGTTGTTCATTTCCGGTATTCCACCAACAATAAATGTTGAACGTAGTGCGCACAATCATTTTCATTGTTTTCTCCTTTTGTTGTTTCTAACTGAAATGATAGTGCAGGCTACTGTGGGGCGCAAAGACATCTATGCTGTGGTACAAATGCAGTACCGTACATACATGAAGTTGTTTAGAGCATGGAAGTTGACCAAAGGATTTTTCTTGAAGTTGATAAAAGATATTTACAGCTTTCGGGATACAAAGCTAGGAAGCATGCATTTTAAAACGCTTCAAAAAACCAACCGTTCCTTCTCAGTGTTTGTTTCATTGATGCTCTGAAAACGAAGTGCAAAGCTGCGGATTATCGCAAATGTGGGGAGAGTGTCTTAATATAAACTTAGCTTCAAGTTTATCGTTTTTCTTTGTCTTCTGGATATGGTGGTTTTGCAATGTCTGCTGCGATGTGTAGACGACTACTTATCGTTTCGTTGACGCCTTCCGTTTCTGTTTGCTTCTTAATTTCATGAATACCTTTTACTATCGCAAGTGGAAGCAGAACAATTCAGCATTTCGGCTATCATCTATTCGCTGAAGTCCAACTTAATTATTGGGCCATTTTTGCGTCCTATTTATGCATGCAAATGTTGTTTGCTAAACTGCTTAAGTCACTGTCTGTTGATATTGTTCGAGAAGCACATACGTTCTATCAACGATGACAAACAAATTCCTACCACTTTTGATCCTGCTCGGGCAGCAACCAAAAGAAGCAGTAAAGTAAAGGCTGAACTGGACATTATTCTTATAACGATAACATTAGAAGCAGAACAGGTTATGGTTTCAAGGAATGCAAAATGAGGCTGAGTATGTTACTTTATTTGCAACTTAAAAAACTACTAAATTTGTTTAGCCTGCAAAACGTACAGAATAATGGAGTATTCCAAGGCATCTGAGACTGGCTGTGCAAAGAGAATCCGTGCTGCACATATTGAAGAGAAAATATGTAGCACCGATTTTTTTCCTAAGATTGGGGTGGAGGGTTTAATCGGCTGCAGTCAAGAATTCTGCAAAATCAGTTATGTCGGTTCAATTTGCACATCATTTCGTGTAGCTATCTCTGCATTTACTGGAGGTGTGGGTGGACACAGCTTTGTTAATCCGCTGTGGTTCCGATCCGGCAACCTTAAAAGGCCGCAATCCAGTTTCGGTTTCAGTCCAGTCATAAGTCGCATCCCATTCGGTCTCAACTTTGAGCTATCCCGCTCCGTGTTGTTCTGCATATGAACACTCTCTTAGTGCGAGAAGATAACACTCGGTGGTATTGCACCTTTAGTGTTTTTTTTACTCGCTCAATATTCTGTTCGACTTTTGTCTTACAATATCGGATGCAGAGCAGTTTTCCATGCCTCCGGACAGTA
>JPKZ01002978.1:19248-35985 GCA_000803305.1 Toxocara canis | reverse complement strand
AATATGTATGTATATATGTGTATATACACAAATGCACATATATATACATATATTTATGTGCATATATATCTTCAAAAATCTCCCCACTTATTGTTAGTTCATCGCCGTCACCACTTCCTCTTTACCCATGAACAATTCAACAAAATCGAATTAGAAATAAGTGCGTAACTGAAACTTACTTGAATGAGTCCACTTTTGCGATCATATTTAATTAGGTTGCCCTTGTCGAGCTGCATGGCTGTTGTGTGTATGAGATCAGCACGACGTTGCTCTAATAGTGGGTCAGCTTTCTGAAAAAAACAAAGATCACCACTCCAAAATGCAAATCAACTATGCTATCTATATAAGGTTGCAACATTTCATCGACAAAAAGAACTTTTAAATAATTATTTATTAAATCCGTATCAAAACCTTCTATCCCAATCTATACATGCCAAACTCTTCGGCTTCACTTTATATATAACTCAATCAGTACACCGTTAAACTTCGACTGCAATTCCTCTCTCTCATCTCCTAAAAGCCAAAAAGAGGCTGTAAATTTACAAGCTCCTTCTCGATTACACACACCTCTTCTACAATGACAGGACACACAATTTATAGTCGCTTTCGACTTGCACCCCCTTCACGCTCTAGAACGGGTCACGAAACGAATTTTCTCCTCCATCTGTTTAGGAAAAAAGGCGTATTTCGAGCAAAAACTATTCCCTTTCCTCTCTCCCCTTCCCTCCCTCCCCCCCTCGCCACCTTCTTCCGCCTACAGTGGTCGCTTACAACCTCCGCAAAGAAAGTTGTCCGTGCGAAGGCTTTGAACTCACATTAAAATAATAAACAAGTACCGCCTGTTCATGAGATATTCCATAGAGAGTTGGTGATTTAATCATTCGCACGTACAGATATGTGTATCCAAGCCAATTCATTGCATCGCTCACGTTGTTGATCGTACCCAGCACTATCTCCGCATTCAACATGTCAGCTAGCTTCGAGATCATTTGACTTTCCACTGGCAGCTGAAAACGTAGACACTCTTCCGCAATGATGCAAAGCCTCTGATTTTTACTCCTCTCATTCATATGCGGCCTCAAATAATTGTAACAAACAGAGATTACCCTATATCTCCAAAACGAAACTTCTCCCTTTTTGCCTATCCATTACAAAAGTCAAAGGCCAACACACTGAAGAGGCTTAATTACTCCATGAAAAACATCACACACAGCCGTTTAGTTTAAAACTCGCTGTTACTTCACTACCGTAAAATGTACTATACAATTTGTCGTGCAATATTTACCGAATTCCCTCTGGCATGAAAACGGGCTAGAAGTTTTGGGCCTTTTTTAGAAATTATAAGGCACTTTCATAAAACCGAAGCTCAATGCGCTCAAAAAAAAAATCTTTCTTAGATTATGCCAATGAAGACTGCAAGAAAGCAACAGCTCCGAGCGCTCAACATCCAACCGTGCCTTCACCAGCTCATTACCACAACTGCTCTATGCAACTCTTTCATCTCTTAAAACACCAAAAAAGTGCTCTAAACGGCGATCTATAAACTACCATTGCCGTTCTGTACACGGACATTGAAACAGAAGTTGTCCACATGACAATTTCGTATGGTGATCGCTAGACAGGATATGACAATTTTGACTTTACAGCTGACTGTGATTAGCATAAAAGGTGTAACGGCGACGTTTCTTACCCTGTACCCTCTTTCCCTAATCATTTAGATTCATCTCAGCCTCCTTCATATTATTGTAAAGCTAAACACAACGTTCCAACACTGAGAACCATTTCAATAACTGCCTTCTCTTAAAATCACGCTGCTAAAAAGCCATGAAGCTCAAAGAACGTAGAAATTACTAAATCACCTGTTGGTTCATGAGAGAGAGGTAATATTGCAATTCGGAGTGGTGCGTTATCATGATACCCTTGCCCTTCGAATCGTATTGCGGACGTCCCGCTCGACCAAGCATCTTCAACAGCAAAGAAATTATACAAGCACATCATTTGTGCATACCAACACTCCCCCCCTCTCCCTCTTAAAAAAGAGAATAAAGAATAAAAATACGCTTTAAATAAAATTAAGACGAATTTCTGCTGAATCTTGATCAGGGAAAAAATTTTTCATAAAGAATTTGAATGAGACCATAAACAAAGCGAATTAAGAATTAGAACTACCATCTAAATACACTGAAAACCATTGTCTGCGCCAACAACGTAATATCATGGCGGCGCTCATGGACACAGCAAGCGTTTATGAGGCGAAGGTGGATGAATTTTGGAAGGTCCTCAGTAACAACAAGTAAGTCAAGACTGAAATTCAGAATATTAAAAACTCAAAAAAGGGGTTGAAACTTTTCCTTGATGTTTCCTGACTACTTTTAGCTACTTTTAGTTTTGTTGAGTATATCAATCATTGAAAATTGCCTCAAAATTTCGCAGTATTTATTAAGAAGTTATCAAGTGGAAAGTGATGATAGCGATCGCATTTTCTACCCCTCTTCACTCTACCTCAGCCACCACATGGCTGGTATGCTGGGTTTGTTTAACCAAAAACTTACAGGACTGTTTATGCAGTAGTTATAAAACTGGCTGTATAAGTCAAAAGGGGAACACAATAGGACATCGATTTGCAATGAAAAGTCACATAACACTTATACAGTACCCATATAACTGTACTTCTATACACAATACCACGGTTCGCTTCAGGTCGAACAACCTCATAGATTTTTCCTGTCAAAGCATACAGAATGAGATGGCAAAAAGTGTGCACAGTGATCTTACCTGCATAACGTCCAATGCCCCAAGCTCAGACCATCTGCCGAGTTCGGGACTGTAAATTTGAGTGCCCTTGATGATGACAGTATGTGCTGGCAGATTTACACCCCAAGCAAGTGTTGCTGTTGAAACGAGCACCTCAAATATTGAACCATTATCTCATTAAACTACGAAAAATGCAACAAACATTTTCTTCCATTCGATGATCTATTCGAGCCCAATCGCTCAGTTACCGCCCTATTGTACCACTGTTCGCTCACACGCGAAGCCAAGGTGAGGACGAAGTGTAGAAGGGAGAGAAGGACAGATGAGGGCAGAAGAGGAGGAGTAATGAGGTAGTGATCTTACCTGCATAACGTCCAATGCCCCAAGCTCAGACCATCTGCCGAGTTCGGGACTGTAAATTTGAGTGCCCTTGATGATGACAGTATGTGCTGGCAGATTTACACCCCAAGCAAGTGTTGCTGTTGAAACGAGCACCTCAAATATTGAACCATTATCTCATTAAACTACGAAAAATGCAACAAACATTTTCTTCCATTCGATGATCTATTCGAGCCCAATCGCTCAGTTACCGCCCTATTGTACCACTGTTCGCTCACACGCGAAGCCAAGGTGAGGACGAAGTGTAGAAGGGAGAGAAGAAGGACAGGTGAGGGCAGAAGAGGAGGAGTAATGAGGTTAGATAGCAATGAGGTCACTGCACCATTAAGAATCGGGCACAGACAAAGAGGACTAACAACCTTGATTTCTATCTTCAGTTGTCCCCTCGCCCTTCCCCTCTTACTGCCCTTAAACGTCTTATCGACTAGTCCCCTCGATATCGCTCAAAAACTGCTCAGTAAGCATTACATGGCAAGCACATGGAGAATCAGTCGAGATAAAAGTCAAAATCAGATTCTTCGCTCGAAAATGAAACTTTATTATAAACATTGCAGTCTTCTTCTTGGCAATTTTAACTTAGAAAACGGGCGCAATTAACTGGGAACATTTACTGTGCATATTCGACACAATTCTAATTGACCCAACAGGTCAGTGACCCACTTAAAACTCATTCCGCTGCCCCCCTCCCCCTCCCCCCATTCTCGGTTTTATGTTGACGATATTTTATTTACGAAAAGATAAACAGTTAATAAATTTGAGAATTATACCTATGTATTTGAATCAATGCATCTAACGGCATATATAATAACGACACAATAACACTCCACCGTATGCTATTTGATGTAAGCCACGCGCCGCTTCTCTCTTCCTCGCAAGCTCACCACAATATTTGAGTTTGTTTATTTTTAAGCGAAGCTTTCCCAAATGATACAAACTTATCTCTGTTAAAGCAAACAAACTGCGTTGGAAAATAAATGAAGCATAAACCTGTAAATGCCGATCAGCGAACAAATCTTCGACAAGTGTTCGATCCACTCGTGTCATACCCGCATGATGAATTGCGAATCCATACGGTATTAGGTCTCTGAGATCAGCGTTTGCTACCTAAAACAATCAAATGAACAACCAAAAATCCTCGTTGAATAAGAATGCTATACACGATTTCCATTTCAGGAGTTATTTCGAATTTCATCAAGAACCTTCGCGATGGAGCGCGCCAACCATCAATAGAAGAACTACCAGGAAGGTGAAAGGACATGGAATTGAGCCTTGCTTGCGGAAATATCTTAATCACTACCACGCAAGCAGACTTCAACAAAAATTTGATCATCGAAACACATCTATACATACAAATAATGGCCACACATGCACAGGGCACGAAAGTTTCAATTATCTTAACCATAAATTATTCGTAAATTTCATTTCATTTTTAGCTGAGAAAATGACTAACCCTACAAAGCAATGTCAAAACAATCGAATTCTGAACATAACCTCACCAACAGCCGATAAATTTATCTTAACTTCCAATCTTTCACGTGCCATTAATTGTTATTTAAAGCCGCAACTGTTTTTTTTCCTTGTCAAAACAATATTGTACCTGTGATGCTTCACTGCGAAGGATTTCGGTGCTAGCACTTCCCTCACGCATGAAGGCACTCAGCGTATCTTTTTCAAGACATGCATCCCGTATTGCCTTTGCTGTTTTCGCGGTCTCCTTCCGCGAATGCACGAATATGAGCACCTGAACAATTGCTTATCTTGTGCAACTAGAGCAAATCCAAGAAGTAAGGCAAACCTATATAATGGGATCATGGAGAGGAAACAGGAGAATGCATAAGTGCTTTTGCAGCAATTCCTTGCTCACCTTTCCTCTTTCAAGTCGAGTTCTACAACAAAGCACACGTCAGAAACGGTAACTACTAATTTTTTCGAAATATGCGGGCATACCTTCCACAATATCTACCTTTGATTTTACAAATGAAGACAGCTTCGGCTCGACTCATCAAACGGCCACCTCGACGAAGTTACTGTTCTATTTAAATTTACGTCTCTCCTCTATGCTTCAGAAGTTGCGAGAAAAAAAATCAAATGCCATATGGTACTTTTAATCAGCAAGCAATTTGTAGAAAACCTTTGCATTCCCATCGCTTCCCTCCCCACCTTCACGCCACCGTTTTCCTTAGATTTTTGAGCTTAAAGTTACATAACAGTGACATGACCGTCTGCTTCACACCAACCTGGCTTTTGCCGGCATGCTCCATTACTTTATCGTACACGACCTCGTTCATCGCCTGGAATCGCTTAAGTGCTTTTTTCTCAGTGATACCGATATACTGCTGCTCAAGGGGCACTGGTCGGTAGCTGTTGTCGAAATAGAACAGATGCTTCGGTTTGACACGCAGAAATGTGCCCACATCTTGGTAATTGGGCAATGTAGCTGACAAACCAACAAGACGGCATTCTTCGTGATTCTGTTCCATTTGACGAAGAGTTCTGGAAAATGCATCAGAATCAACAAGAAAGCTAAAACATCTTATTCCTTGTGCTTAAAACCTAGAACAGAGAAAAAAAGGATCCGCGAAATGGACATACTTTAAACGACGGTTGTAGTGACCTAACTTCTTTTGGGGAAAAGAAGCTAAGAAAGAAGTTTTTCCTTTTTCGCTTCCACCCCATACTATTGCATCCTTCCAATATCCGTTGATTTTGTACACTGCAACAACTTATCCCCTTGGATAAGAAGCGGTCGTTGAGCGCAGCTACGGCAGATGGTTTCGCTATTACATATTTTTGTCCAACTGCCTCACGTATTGAGAAATAAAACATCCTCGTAGGATTCCCGGGTTCCGCCTCCTTTGAGGAGACGTCTAGGATGCTACCCACCGTTCGGAAATGGGGAAAGAAGACAGTAATATAGCACCCGAAATTTGGAGAAAAGAAAGGATGGGCCCACATATTTCTCGTCTCACGCCATTCTTTAGAAATTGATAAAAGGCCTTTGCATTTCTTTCATTTCCCAACCGCTGGTCCCACATAAAAGCTTATGAAGAATCTAAACACAAACTGTTTCTAACTCTTTTTCCTTCCGCAGTAAAAAAAAGCCGAAGTAACAAAATTCACTTTTTTTCTTTCAATTCCCAACCGCTAGTCTCACATAAAAGCTTATGAAGAATCTAAACACAAACTGTTTCTAACTCTTTTTCTTTCCGCAGTAAAAAAAAAGCCGAAGTAACAAAATTCACTTTTTGAAAAGAATATCGCTACGTCACATTGAAGATCTCACCTGACAACAATCGCCTCTAAAACGGGTCCTCTATTATCGTGAAGCAAATGAATCTCGTCGATTATCAATAATCCCACCAGCTGATTATATGCACGTTCACCACCTGAAACCATTCGCCTGTCACTGTCACAGTCGCTTGAGCAACACTGCCGCCAAACAGTTCAACTCATATGCTCATGTCTACATCGTGAGCTTAGAACGAGGGCACGAAAGAATCATTACCTCCCCACTCCCCTTCCTTTCCTAAGAAAGCTCAAAAACTGATGACTTCAGAACTAGTTCGACTGACTTTGCATATGGAACCCATGTTGCAAAAACTGCTTTCTTCTTCTGCAAAACAGTGCAGAATCGGCTGGCAAAGTCAAACATGCTTAAGCGGATGTCAGCAGAGATTGGTTATCGTGAAACGGTTTCGCACCATGTGTGCTTCAGTCTTACATTCCTTTGTGCTATCTTGTGTTTCGTTTCGGTAGCGGCGCGGATAATTCATGCTCGCCTAGCCAGTGTTTCTGTTTTCGTGTAAAAAAGCTGAAGAGGGACCACACTTTATTCCTCTGTGCTGCAAATATTTGTGCGGTCGCATATCCGCGTGTTATTCCCAGCTGCTATTCAGCCTAATATCATTCACTGAACAAATTGCCAACGTACACGACAAACTAGAACTAGTTCGACTGGCCTTGCATATAGACCCCATATAAAACACACAGTGCGGCAAAATTCCTGCTACAACTGCTCTTTTTGTTTGGTTGTATTTGAAAGGATTGTTGGTTTGCTCCAAAGATGAAAGCCCGCGTTTTGTTGCTCGATGCGGGCACCAATTAAAATCGGAAGATTCCTTATTTAGAATAATACTTCACAATCAAGTGTAAGATCGTAGCTAAAAGCCTGATGTGCACATGCGTATTTTGAAAATTCGCATGGAATCGAGAAATGAAGTTTATATAAACCAAATTTGAAATAAACAAAATTTCAAAACAAAATGTTCAACAATGCCTATACTTAAAACTTTAAAAAAAAAACTGGAGAATATGAATAGATTTCAATACTAATAATAATTCGATAACATAAAACTTAGGCCCAAAGCAAAACAAAAAAAACCACTCTCCAGTGCAAATCGCTTCGAATAGAGTTAAAGACCAGGGAAGAAAATAATCGAACGACTATTAATGAGATCCAAGACCGCATTGGAAAAGTGAAATATAAAGTAAGAAAAAAATCATGACTTAAAAACGAAAGAACTCGTCCCTTCCCCTCCCTTACCTACAAATTAAACACTATCTATACATGAAAAGCAGTTGCAACGGTAACCTTTACGAGTGACGATGTCATACTTTTCTGGAGTGCACACAATAACTTGCGTCTGCATGAACTGCTCTTTGTTCATCTGTGTATCTCCGGTCATCTCGCCAACCTAAAAAAAAACTTGTTTCCGCATTTAACAAAATTTACTGCATTAATTGATTATTTCATTCTGCCCAATCTCCTCGTTTACGTTCTACGCCAGAAGAGCCATTAGGCTATCAGCATGCGATTGTGACTGATGATAAATGATAAAACTTTTTCCCATCAGAACACCCGTTCTCGGGAGCTTGGAAATCAATTAGCGTTTCTCGGGCTCAAGTTTCTCCCACATTCTCGCTGCTTCTCCACTTCTCATGGTCGCTGAACCCAATTTTAACAAAACTCTCTTCCAAATCAGATCTTTCAGAACTGCATAAATCAACAAATGCACGAGTAGTGACTTACAGTAATCTTGTAAGACGCAAGCCTCTTCGTGAAATTGCCGACCATTTCCTGTACAAGAGACTTCATAGGTGCAATGTAGATGCACTTGAATTCATCGACACGTACAGTACCGTCGTCGTTCATATGCTTCGAGATCTCGCGAAGAATACATAGCAGCGCCACGTTTGTTTTACCAGCACCCTTAAATTTGCATGTGCCGATAAGTTACGGGAAACCTCACTCACCTATGATCGAACTGCGATCAGTGCAATAAAAGTGATGTCTAAAAGTGCTTGCAATGTCTGTAACATCACTTCGTGAAATACAACGCGCTAAGAAATGCCTCTCTATTTTTGAGACTACTACTACCCCCAATATAGTATTCTATATACTGGCAGGAAAAAATACTGTCACTCTCCTTCGAACATGGAGTATCTCTATTAAAAATTCAATAAGCACCACTAGACACATCAAAACGCCTTCCTTCCTTCCCTCCTTCTCTCTCTTTCTCTTTTTCCCTTTTGTCCGCTCCAGGCACAGAAAAAGGAAAAACTACCTTTTCGCTCTTCCCTTTCCCAAAAACAAAAGCAAAAGACATTCACTGTTCGAAAATGAACGAATATAACAACTTACAGTTGGCGCACACAGAAGCAAATGTTCATCAGTTTTCAATGCCGATTCATAAAGTCGTGATTGGATTCTGTTCAACGTCTTGAAACCCTCGAACGCCGGTTGCGCATATTTGGGTAAATCTGCGATCGGAATTAGCTTCTGGAATGTTTTCTCTTTTCTTGTGCAAATAGGCAAACAATTTTATAAACAGAAATACCAATTCAATAACATTAGCTGTTGAACAACGAAGCACAGTTTAGCAAAGATTGCAAAAGTGTTATTACATAACTCGGCCGACTCTCATTTAACACTAATCTCCATTTTCCCTTCACCTTTTTGGTCATGACCAACAACCCGTCCCCCTTTTCGCACAAAGATCTCTGTCAAGAAGGCAAGAAAAGCTTCAGCTTACGCGAAACAAACTCCCTCTTTGGTACAGTTCTCTCCTTCAAAATTCTCTTCCATAGAGCTATAAACATCATAAGACTTGATTGCTCGCAGTTCGTGATGAAGAATGGTTCATTACAATGGAAGATGCTCGCAAATTTATGAATGACAACGTCTACACTAATGATGAGAAACAACAATCGATACTTGGGTGGTGGCGAATAGAAACTACATCCACAAGCCGGACAAAATAATCCCCTAATTTTGCCTCCTTCAAGTTAAAAATGGACGGCAAACGAACGCATTCGCAATTCAGGTTTCAAAAGCATTTAAACGTCAAAGGGAGAATGAAAGGACTTCGGGTTAAATGTGCCAGCTAAAATCAGTCTAAGTGAAAAGCTTTCAAAAAATAATTTAATAAATAAAGCAATTTCGACATAATAAAAGAAAACAGCTAACTTCGCCCTCTTCGAAAGGCTTCGGCTTGAGCGCCGGCACATGAACTTCTTCATAGCTCTTCTTTTGCTTTCTATATGAACCATCCGGAAGATGGCATCTCTATAAAAAGCTGCATTAAAAAAATCTGCGAACTGCAAAGAAATTATACTAAGAAATAAAATCATTTTAGAAAAATCAATAGTGATACCTCACTCTTCGTTCGCCAACTCAAGTAAACATCGATTCCTATACTAATTGCAGCCCGCTACTCGTATCAATTTAATTCCCATATTAATTGCAGTCTTCTACTTTTATCAATTCTAATTTCCATACTAGCTGCAGCCCTCGAATAATAGGCTAAATCAATCGATAAATCCTTACGTTCTCGATTAAAAGCCTTTCCAAAAATGCATCAAAAAGTTAAATTAGGCAAATAAAGCAGAAAGCAGTAAACAGTTACTACACACGCCCAAATCAATAATTGAAAACCGTATTAACTGCTTAAAATTAATAGCTCACTTTGTTGCTCATAAGATGAGAACCCTGCGAGAATACGAAATCATTCAGGTCGAGAATTTTACGCGACTGCATCCAATTGCCAGCCGATGTGGTTTCGTCACCAACACCCTGTGCCTCTGCCATTCTTCGCTGTTCTTGCGCTCGTGCTCTCTTCTCGCGTTCCGACTTAAATTTACAATCATCGAACATTCCGGAAAACAGCAGCAATAAAAAAACATGAGTGACCTGTGTTGTGTATGGAAGCAATCTCAGTACGGTCTGAGGACCTCTAGGACGAAAAAAAAGCGTTGGCTTCTTGAAAAACCACCATCTCCACAAAAGACCATATTTTATTGACTTTCACAAATTCTCCATCCAATTTCCTCCGTAAATAACCACGAAAAGATAGTTGAACATCTTATCCTTGATGGGCAGCGGTTACAACCTCAACTTTCAGCTGCATCCGTTAGAGACCTCACCTATTATTTCTTGTTTTTCTTTTTCCTATTCCCTAATTTTATCGCGTTAGTTCCCTATTTTAAGCGAGCTACGATATTAGCCTCGCGTTGAGTTGGGAGCCCCGCTACTTACTTTTAACTGAAGGACTGTGCCACTGAACAGCGATGACGGTAAACTTGGAAAACAATCATTTAAGAATAAGAAGCTGAAGAATGAAAGCCTCTTTATATGCATGCCATATGCAAATAAGCACCTCTTGATTCAATTACCATTTTGACACGAACGGAAGACTTGAGCATCAGGTTTCGCAGCCTACGACGAGAATGACTTTCATTTTTCAGGACGCTTCTATTCAAGGGAACACGGTAATTAAAAATTAAAAATGTCAACTTTAATACTCTCTTTCTAAGACCAGCGCACCGCTTAACAGCCAACTAATTTCAAAAGTAAACAAAGAAGCAGCATGCACATATTACACAACCCATATAATATTCTCTAAAATTCCGGGGAGCTGAAAAGCATGCATGTTCTTAACTGCAGAAATATTCACACCTCTAGTATATCGGCACTTTCCGTTTCTTGGAGTTCAGCGAGAATATGGTGGAGCTCAGGTCGGCTCAACATCTCCTTCTCAATCTGCTCTCTTTCCTTGCCTTCTTGTGCCTGCTTTAGAAGCGTGCAGTAGAGGATCATTTGACGGTGCTGTCGGAGAACTTTGATAAACTCGAACTGATCGAATCCAAGCAATAGCACAAGTTGGTTCTCACAATCACGGTCATCGGATGCCTCCTTGAAACAGATTATAAATTATCCTCCTAGAATCAGTTAATATATCCGATCCTTTATATTGTATTCCCTCATCTCCTCTTCTAGTAACCCCTCCCCCTTCTCCTCCCCTAGCGGTTGCATGCTTTGACTCCGGAATAAAATATAGCTCTTTATTTGAACCTCCGCTGTGTTCACTTCTCAATACCACATCCAGCTATCAGAACGTCCCGAAGGTTATTAAAAATTATCACGTTTTATCTGTAAGCCTAAACCCACGCATAAATGCAGCACGCTACAGTCTAGCGGCATAAAAATAAACAAAACATCCAAAATCTTTAAAAATTTTGACACGTTCTAGTTCATTTATTGTCCAAACTTTTCCTGAAAAAGCTACGTCAAATTATTTGATATTTGCTTGCCCACCTGTTGAATGATGAAAGAGTACACAAGATTTAATAATTAACCGACTACAATCCAATTTTATTATCTAATAAATGAAAAATAATTCATTACTCGTCCGAGTTCCTATATTTCTTTAAAAATTCGCTAGACTGATCCATATTCCTTCTTTAAAAAAGAAAGACAATTATAACAATATGAATGTTCGGTCGATTTTTTCGGAAAACAAATTTTGTTCGAACAGCTCGCATGGAATAGCAAGCAAACAAAAGAGCATAACTGAACTACTGCAGCAAAAAACTCCCAAAAAGCCCCAGGAAGACTACATGAACAACATACCTGACTACTCACACATCACGAACCTCACGTTTCTTTCAACCTCTCCTCAGCTGCAAAAATGAACCAAGCACCATGTCAACATACCCGAAGTATCTGAAGGATCTCGTTGACCTTCTGTTGTGCTACAATAGGATCCTTGTAGAACTTTGATAGCGACCGCTGAATCCAATGCGCGTCGATATCACGTGCATGCAAACCTCCCTTTCTATCGCTTCCACTTTCCTAAATATATCCCTTCTAAGTCAGTGATAAATTTCTGAACCGCAATCCTACGAAGGTGGCCAGCAGTTATTAAATATTTTGGAGTCCGGCAAAAAACAGTGAAATGTGGACAAAAAATTCTTCCAGAAGAGTGAAGAACTGATTTTGCACGCTCTTAAACAAAAAATTACTAAAGGAATTGCAAACATGGAAGTCTTCTTTCTCTGTTCAGCTGAAAGTCTTCTCTGTTCAACAGTTTTCTGGTAGTTATATCGACCAAGTTAGGTGGAGTGAAAGTCAAAGCATGCAACCGCTAGGGGAGGAGAAGGGGGAGGGGGGAAGGGGAGAGAGAGTGAGAGAAAGAGGAAAGATTCATGTTCACAAAAAGTCTCTCTGCCTCCCCTTTCCGGTAAGATGGCGCCGACTTTACACTTCCACGTTAGAGAATGGGCCAAATTCAATTCACAGGTCCGAAAAGCGTTCACGGCGAGGAAATCACAACTAATTCATGCCGCCCGATAACAATGATCGCATGAAGTTCCTTTAAACGTTAATCACGATCGCCACTTCAGCTTTCGCATGGAGGCTGCGGATTTCCACTTATTCAGAACTAAACATATTGCCATCATCTCCAACAGAGTTTTCTGGTAGTTATATCGACCAATTAGTTCTGCAAACAAACTCTTCTAACGAGAAAAAAAAACGTAACATTCTTCTGAAAGGACCATGAAAATGACCACAAAATTTTAATAGTTTGGAGAGGTGGTTTTTTGATAAAACTGAGGAGGGCTGGAGAAGGACAAAGGAGAGGTGGAGAATAGGTTGAAGGAAGAAGAAATCAGGGGAAGATTGCCCGAAAACAACGCGAATTTTACACATCACATCCAAATGAATTAGAAAATTCTTATGCTGCTCTTCTAAGCATATAAGTGTCTCTTTCGATATACTGAAAAAAAATGACCCAACCTCAGCATCAGAAAAAGCAAAACGTAATTTTAAAATCTGTTGTTTAAAAAGAAATTAATAAAAAACCATTCCATGGCAACAGTAAATTAAAATCCCATTTCAGAAAACGAATCAAAAATAACGATAATGGGGAAACACAATAGGTGGCTGGCATGACGACTCTTTGAAAGTTCATCCAAATCAGGCCATCAACCAAACCGTTGGCATAGCTGCTTATAACCCAAAGACATTACTTAGCAAAGTAACTTTCAAATAAAGAAATGGACTCACATCCTGCCCCACTAGTCCAGCTTTCAAAGTTTCCTCATAGGTTGCATCGACTCCCCCTTCGTCGTCGGCATCGGATCCCTCCTCTTTGATTTCGTCTTCTACCCCTTCGTCCCCATCGGCTTCCTCGTCCGAGTCGTCGAACTGTACGTTTACTCCAATTGTCTCATCAATTTCGTCCTGCTAAAAGTTTTCGCATATTAAATTCGAACAATCTTCTCGCTGAAATGACCACATTAACGACTCCCCTTCCACATTATTGCTAAACGGTTTCGATAATGAATATGATCAGTCTATCGAATTGCACTTCGCTGGTTCCTAAACAGTACCTCACAACTTGCTATCAAAATTAACCAAATGGAGTAGCTGACCTCTTCTCGTCGGCTCCGAATAAACATCATTGCTCCTTTTCCGGCCGAACTCAAGAAATGAATTAGATCAGAATAAAAACTCTACTCGGCCACTTGCCCAATTTCAAACTTAATTAATAATCCTTGTTCAATAATTATCTTCTGATGACTACAACATGATAAACCTAGCCGAAACACGAGCGGATACAATTCGATTTCTAACGCACCGCATGGTCACCTTTGAACCAAACATTCATAAAAACAACTTACATTATCAAACTTATTTTTGTCTTCTTCGATAGAGAAGTCAGTGATCTTCTTAGCCAGATTAATAAGCACCGCAATTCGCTCATCAGTCAACGGTCCCAACAACAATTCCACTTCCTTCTTTCGATCCTTTTCACGAACCTTCTCAGATTTCAGCGTTGTCAACACTTCATCTGCTGCACCGCAGAGTATATCACGAGGCTGAAAGATGCTTAATTGTCCACTTTTTCGACTCAACTATTCTCCTAATTTGGTCTTCCATTTCTTTTAAACAGTGCCATTTTGCTGCCGAGATGCTCCAATTCACTAAGCGGGAGGATTTCGACAACTTTTCTATTCGTTTCAAACAAGCAAGTATCGCTCCCACGATCCGATAAGATGAATGAATCTTTTCAAGCTCAAGTTCCCTCCTCTCTCTCTCTCTCCCCTTCCCCTAGAAACCATCTAAAATTTGGCGAAAAAAAAACGAGCAACATAAGATGATTCAAGGAAAAACGTGCACCTCCATCGCATACGCTCCGGTTTCATAATACTTCCGTTTCTTGCATAACAAAAAGGAACACACGCAACTGTGAAATTCTAAACACCAAATGAAAACATTTTGAAAGAAACAAAAAAGACTGTACCTGATCGCCAAGAGCGTCTTGAATGTACGCGAGGATTGCCTCGTAGGTTTGTTTCGTTTCCTGAGTTCGCGGTTTATACAAACCCATCAATTCATTGTTTGATTCCGTTAATAAGGTGCTAGCAGCACCGGTCGAATGCTGCTGCTCAAATTCACTTTTCTTCTTCCTTTAAATAAAACTATTTTCCATCTTAAAAAAAATAAACCACTCCATAGAACGGTCGAAACAACGATACAACGCTCCTATTCCATTTGTGTTTCTAATGACGAACACTCTCGCAGCTGCATTCAAGCCGTTGTGGAACACGACCGCATGGTGCCGACTTATTTCATGATTCTCGTGGTGAACGATGCGTTTTTGTTTGTTTCATTGTATTGTGGTAATTCTCGGCTTCTTTTGCTAGCTACATCTCAAAATCGCATAGCCATTAAGTTCGTTGTGGAGGATAAGCTGATGGTTTGAAGGCGTACTTGTAGTTCTTGTACAGTTCTCTACAGTTCTACAGCGTCTTCGATAAACTGTCTCTTCTACGTCTTGAATCCGATATAACAGGAACATGGCAGTGGCACAAAACAAACCTACAGCTCTGCACCTCTCAGATTGATACTACCAACCAAGCTATTGTTGACGCAAGTCATGTACCGTTTCCTGGTCGTTGCCTTCACACCTTTTTCGCTTCCCCTCTTTAAAAAGAGGACTATTGATGTAGAAAGTGGTATGTCGTCGCTGCGTGGGTGCTGATTCTTACACCAGAAGCGGAAACGAAAAAAACAGCCCAACGCTACACTGCAAGCGGTCGTTCTGAAGAGCGATGCATGAAAAAATCGATTGATTTGTACACTAACAGGTTCAGTTACTAGCCACGAGACTGAAAATAATTTAATGCAGTTTTTGCATCTGTAACGCAATGAACAAAAAACAAAAAGTACTTTTTAGTTTTTTTCTGGTCGATCTGCGGTGCCTTGGCACGCTGATATTTGTCACCCATCTTAATGCCTTGCAAGATCGATTTCGTCAAAGGCATCACCTCACCGGTCGGCTCATCACGCCCTCGGCGATCTGTGAAATTGAAGTCCACTTGAAGGACCAAATTGCTGTTCTGCAAATATTTCAAATGCATTGGGTGCAGAGAAAAAAGTCTAAAATAAACTATGCAGAGAAAAAAAACACCTCAACGGGCATGGCGATATATATGATCTCCCATATCACCCTCATGAGCCACGTACGCATGCACTTGTTAGCCAATAGTCAAAAACCGTCCCAAATATTCGCGAGTAGTATGACTGGTTTTTCCATAAATCAAGTGGCCGTTATTGCAAACAGCCTGCCAACCACATATGCGAAACCACCCTCTTTTTTCTTAACTTCCTCCTCCCTTAATCCCCCCCCTCCGCCAACTCCCTTATCAAAAAAAGATAAATTATACTCAGGAAAAATACGAAATCTTTGGGTGACTCCGACTGCGATGGTGGGATGAGGTGGCCCATATATAGTGCATATATGTAAACTTATCTTGCAACTGTAAACGGTTCAGCCGACGTTTACTTGAAGTATCGTTGACTATTTCAATTGAGCAATACCAATTTTTGAGGAAAAGATAAAATTTAAATGTTTTTGCAGACAGAAATAAGCGATGCTAAATTCTGTACAATTGCACTTCAGTTGCAATATTCATAAGCAACCCCCAAAGCTACCTTCACTAATGTCAAGCCGGATAAAGCCATAACTGGTGTAGTGCACTTGCGCACCACTAGTTAACAGTGGTGCGCAAACGCAGTTGAAGTTGCTCTCACTTCCATAAACAATTCCAAGCTCTCAGAAAGACATCACTGAAGTCATTCTAGCAATCTCAGCTGCGTTCACAACCATCATACAGCAATCATAGTGCGGTGAATGTTGCACCCGGCTCCAGCAACCTTCTAGTAACTAAAGTGCACATTCATCGTACTCGGTAGTCCGCAAAATCTGCCAAAGGAACGGTGGTGGACATCTCCAGATT
>JPKZ01002977.1:42853-62372 GCA_000803305.1 Toxocara canis | reverse complement strand
TTTCCCCCATTTGCCCCCCCCCCCCTCTTCCCTTGCAGTAATGATCTTTTTGAGAATAATACTAATTAAAACATTCCATGTTTGAAGTTCTTGTCACATTTCTTGGCGATGTTTGCATTGCTTTTGCCAAATAAGAAGGCATCCAAAGCTACGATCGGCCACACCGCTATCATATTTCACTTCGGCATCCATTAGACGTCAACGATGTGACCATGCATACATGCACTATCGTGGTGTTCATGCCAGCAATAACATCATTAGCAGCTAAATGCTTACTTTTATTCAAATCGAAACAATATTTAAGTTCCAAATTTACATTCCATAGACCCCAATCGATATTTTTTGAATATCCGCTATTTCATCGTTAACTCGCCGTTAATGTGTTCGGAATAGAGCGCCAAGGTTGACAAATTTACTTACACTCGGGTTTGGTTCCGAGTGGCTTGGCTTCTTTTGAAGTGACAAATGAGCTTATCATCTCTCAATTTTTTTAGCCCATTCAAAACCTCATTTGCAAACTGGCACGTCGTAACCCCGTTGTCTGTGCAATTCTGTCTTTGTTAATTTCTTCCTCTTTCTTTCTCTTTTTCCACACTACTTTTTCAAGTACTAATAATAAGCATGACTTAAAGTCAGGCATTGATTAGCGGCCAGCATCTCCTGCAACATTTATACAATAGTGGGGGGGGGGGGGGGGGGGGGGGGGGATCTACAAAGAAAAAACATGAGCATCAATAGAAGATATTTTGCTAGACAATAAGTGGAAAGTTTTCGAGTGAGTATGCTAAGCATATGAGCTACTTTTTCGTGTTCATCGACTAGTAAAAAGGTTTTAAAAAAGGATTTTATAACATTTTGACAGAGTTTACAAAAAAGATCGTCATGTTTCTACATACATAAATCTCATTCCGAAATATACATAAAAGTTTTGTCATCATGCCATTGTAGATAAAGCACAGATTGCAAAACACTGGGTGCGTCAAACATGTTTTGTGTTATATCACAAAGATGCCCATCACGGGTGATGATGTCACTGAGCGAGGGCAAAATGGATGTTTTCCTTCTCGAACTTGTAGCAAAATGTTTGTTTATTTTCGGCGGAAAATTAGTCGATCGAATATTTAAAAATTGAGGGGGAGAGGGGAGGGGTTTCTTTTGGCTCTTTATGCTTTTTCTATCTTCAATATTTGTGAAAATTTTCCAATAGTTGTCATTATGACATTGCTATTAAACGATTTTTCATGGCGAAATTTCGTCTCAGCTCGTTGAATTTTCACTTTCTGCACTCAAATTTGTAGATCAAGATTGCGTTGGAGCGCACGGATGAACGAAGTGATCGCACCGGTTTTATCACGACGAAAACAACAGAAGCCGGCCAGAGTTATCGAAAGCATGCCCACAAACGCAGAATGCTCCAGTCCGAGCTCAGCAAGTGTTATAGTTCGAGTTGCGGATTTACGCTGTAGTCAGAAAGAGAAAGCAAATCTCCCTGCCGGAACCGTTTTGTGTCCATTGGTTGCGTCTAATTCGACTGACATCGACGAACGTTCGAACCGTGAAGTGAGTGCATAATAGCATTTTCTACAGCTTTACATCTTTCTGAGTCGTCATGCTTTTTATTCAGTGTTTTCGTGAATCCTTGCCTTTTCCCTTCCCTCTCCCTACCCCCCTCCCTCCTTCCCTCTCATCCTCTTTCTTCATATCCTGATTTCGCATTTATGCATCATTATTCACGACAGCTCCAGCGGAATTAGAATTCGTTTGAATCAGACCTCGTATGGAAAGCCATAGGGCCAGTTTGTTGAAGTGTCTAGATCAAAATTCATTATTTGAAATGTAGAGTTCCTTTCAGCGTTGTTCCTTATGAAAATGGATTTAGGATAACGAATCACGAATAAACAGTAGTCCTTTATGCGGTAACAAATATAAAGGTGACAGATAGAAATGTGCACCTATTACGATATGTGCTTTGGCAATTCAGCCAACGAAAAAACACCTATGAGGTGAACTATACATAATAGGTTTTTTAACTCCAATTTCAATAGTGCAACAGTTGAAAATGCTGAATAGTTGCGTATGCGTACACATATACGTGCGCATGACTTCATCGGAGTGCACTTTACAAGTACAAATTTGGTAAGGCATACAGAAAGAATACTAAAATTCAATGAATACTAAAGAAAAATTGAAGTAAAAATATGTAAAATCCATATATAATTTTTCGAACCTTGCTGGTGACGACATTATGTATGAAAGCTCTAAATGGGTCTTTGTAAAATGTCTCTGTTGTGAAGTGTAGTAAAATCAAAGTGCTCGTACTTTATATTTAAAGCGCTACCGTATTATCAACAGCGTTAAATTGTTATGATACGTTACGTTAAAATTTTTCTGCATTTTATAATTTAGCCCGACTATGACCTATAAAATGATTCACTTAAAATACCTATATACAGTCTTGCCATTCTCATTCATACAAGGTGTGCACCTCGTGGCCAGTTCAGCCGTATAAGATGGGCGGTCAATGGAGCTCATGATGAACAACGTTTTTCAGTCATTTCTTCGCATGGAAGCTTACGTAAAATCCTGTCATTATTGATGAGCACTGCAAGCAATACGAATTTGTTCTTTCCAACAAAAAAAAAGACTCGTTTTCGTTTTATGGGTTTTGGCGATCATTCACTGCATCAAGAATGGGGGAAATTTCTCGTTTGTGAAGGTTGTATCATCTTCACACAACGCATACTTTTTCACGTTCTGCTTGATGCTCTCCAATTTGTGCACATTCGAATGAAAATGTGCATATACCCTCTATTTTACGTTACAAGTAATGAGTGAAGTATGCAGTAGTATTGTTGTTGACGAACATCGGCTACACAAAAATGAATAGCGTTTAGTCGACGTTTCGACGTTTCAGCACTTTTGTGAGTTTTTATTCGGCTCTTTTTCGGTTAAGGAAGAAGACAGATAAGAGCTGAGAGATGCTCAACTAAAAAATCGCTCACCCTTAATTGAAGAAACGAAGCATCATACGCAAATGTCATCAACACTAGCGTTACCAATGCGATCATTGACTTATTCGACTTAAATCGAGATCAACACAACTTGTTTGGCTTGTTTAAAACTTGCCGTTTCTGAACATTATCATCCAGTCAAATATAGTTGGGTAATACGATATGACGCGTAATATCTGTAGAAAATTTGATTTGGCCATGCAGAACAGAACAGCCTCTATACTAGCAGCAGCTTTTATGGGCACATCTTCGCACACGATCTCTCGAATCTCTATGGCAGTTATTTCGATAGTGTCTTTACTTACATCAACACTTAGGAAGGTTGAAGTCAATTTCAGTTATGCGTATTTCGAAGTACATGGAGATGGAGGAATGGCGTCTCTTTCTCAATTGCCTTATAGGCATCAATGGTAATAAGCTGCTCGCTAAATGGTATCGAAAACAAAGTATTGAAGCAAACCAAAATTATTGCGATCCAGATCTCTGTTCCTTTGAATCATTTAAAGCAGAGTGTCGCGAAGTGACACAAGCAACTGTCAGAAAGACGAGCTATGATATCACTCAGTTTCGCTCAGAATATCGTTGCAGATTCGGCCAGGAAAGGTTGCACTTCATTCCAGATCTCATTTCCTCTTTCCGTTACATACGTACCATCAGCAGTTTAGTTCATTGCTGTGATTGCTTGCCAATTTAGCAGTCCCTTCATCCACTCTCTTCGCATCTACATGACAAGCATTTCGTTGTAAACGACTGATTTCAAGCAATTCGGAACTCGGTGAGAACTGGCAACTGTGCCTATGAATTCCTGAGCAAGCGGGGAGGAAGTTACATCAGCAATGGCTGCCGACTATTGCCTCTCCAAATTAAACAGCATTTTAGCAAACCCGATCTGAAGTTTTTTTTGCGGATCTGCCAATGGCTTGTCCTCGCAGGGTAAGGCACAGAAGTGACGTCTTAGGTCAGAGTTTCACCAAATCTAACAGAACAGCGAGGAGACATGTTAGAAACGGCAAATATTTCTACGATTTAACCCACCAGCATTAATTAAAAAAGAGGCGAAGCTAATTGCTAATTGAAGCTGTAAGCTAATTTGAAGCTAAATTTTTGAATCTAATTACTCTGAGTATTCTGAGTAAATGTGCATGTTTTTTCTTGCTCGTTTTCTTTCTTTTCAAGTCTTACTAATTTCTATGGAAATGCCTCTTTTTTGACGTAACTGCATTTTGAAAGTGCGTTTGTATGATGTGGTGGCACTCGCCTAATCACAACATATAAAAAGACCACTGCATTTGTGCTGGTCATTGTGCGTTGTGCCCATTCCCGATCATCACATAAAGTAAAGTATCGGAATGTCAAAAATACGTGTTTCATTTCCGCGCTTCTGATATCGGTCGATATCAGATTTACAAGATATACTTCTTGAACGCCTTGTATGCCTTATGTGTACCTTATACACCTTATGCAATTGCTGATGACACAATTTAAAAAACTCGGCTGGTGTTGAGAACCTTACAAGTGATTGAATCTTTGAATCTGTAAGTCTGTAAGGCTGTCAAGAAGAAAAAACACGCAAAAGATGTATGAAATGAATTTGGTTAACGCTGACAAAGACTCTGTAATTTCACATTGGGCTTGCCTTCCGCTTGTGTCTGTCATTGATTCTTTAGTGGGCTACACTCTTCGGCGTGTAAATATTTATGGCAATTCTAATGAGCTGTGCTCAAACATTACTGGACAATATGCCCCAATTACTTCGTTCAACCGTTTACATCTTTTCAAGGTACCTGTAAAATGATAAGTGTTGACGTATAGATGAATGAAAATGTGGACATATGCAGAATGTCTTTCAGGACAAAGAGATAGCCGGGCGTTTAAAGTTATGCAATTTGGATGAGAACAGTTCACAAGAGACCGAGGTCATTCGTATTGCAAATGCTGCGAACGGTACGAGCTGTGGTGAGCTCGTTGAATCAGGTCAGCGACATTGCCAATACGGTTGTTGTCCCATCTAAACATCGTTGGCACTCTTGATGAATTAATTCGCCGACGTATTCGAAAAATTAAACTTCTTTATCGCATTATGCTATTGCGGTTAATGACCGCACGGTTTTCACTGATTGTTTCTAAGGTTAGATGTGATCATTGCGGCTTTATGCGCATGCATATAAGCTGCTAGTCGTCTCCACAGTAGTAAGCGAGTGGCGCCATGTTTAACGAATATAGTTAGAATTGTCGGAAAATGGTGAGCAATAAAGTGGTGGAACTCCTGATCGCGATACGAAAGTAATATCAAATTTATGAGCTAGTAAATTCGAAACTACTTACTAACGAATGAGTCTAAGGGTCCAAAAAGTAGTGCCAAGCTGATAACATGCAGTCATGCTTTGCTCATTCATCGAAGATAAATGCGTCAACAGTTTATTACTTTATCAGATGTTGTTCTTTTCTACAAGTACGACCCATTGAGGTTCACCCTTCCAAAATGGAACTCTTGTTATCTGCTACTATAATACAGTGTATGTACCCTTTCTATATAAATGAGTAACCTTAAGTACGACCATCTCTTTCTGTATTATTTCAGATAGCAATCTGTACATTCGTATTAATCGTCCAGTCCAAAGGGCCTCTGATTTGAGGGCAAATCTTACCTCAGTTTCATCTAAACATCAAACTGAAGGAACTTCCAGTGAAAATGGTACAGGTACAACTTATATAATGCCATCAAATATTATATCGAATTGCCAACGCTGCTTGTCTATAAGCATCGACTAATAGGTTGACGATTGCATCTTCATGCAATGCCGCGTTATTTTCGAAAACGATATTGCTCTAGTAAATTTGTGATGCGTTATCGTTATAAGATGCATTATCGTTATAAGATGCGCCATCATTATAAGATAACGCCACCATATCGTTATCACGTGCGTCATCGTTATAAGATGCGCCATCATTATAAGATAACTTATCGTTATAAGGTGCGTTATCGTTATAAGACGCGTCATCGTTATAACGTGCATTATCATTACAAGACATTTTATTATCGTAAGATGCGTTATGGTTATAAGACACGTTATCGTTATAAGATATGGCATCGTTATAAGGCGCGTTATCGTCATAAGTCATAAAAGCAGTTGCATATAAATATCTAAAGCGACTTGTTCGACGCCTACATACGATCGGTTTAACAGTTCATTGCGAGACGATACTGTGCTCAACTTATCAATCAACCATCAGGCACATTTGTGGAATGCGTTCAACAGTCAATCTATGAATTGTGATCGTTTGAGATCGTCAACTATTTTCGCTGAATATTATTAAGTGTATGTGTGCGTGCGTGAGAGAGAACACTTTACGCTTGTCGAGTCATCTAAAATGAGCATCTATGCGATTCAACGTATATTTATTTGCTTATGACGTTATTTGCTTGAAGATGATATCATTGCTTTGTTTTGTATGATTCATTCAAATGTAACATACTGTTAATGCTTATTCGATGTGATCACCGCAACTGTGAATGCTACGATAGAATATTCTGGACTATTACTTTTAATATTGCTTTTGGTTCCGTTTTTAGTGGCCGCCTTCTCCATCCTTCACTTTCCCCTCCTTCTTTCCTCACTTCCGAATTACCATATGTAGCATGTTCAGTTTGTGCCTGCAAGTTACATTACGTATAGCCTTCATCTACACTGCCACCATAGTATTATTCGCCGGTATATGTATAGCCTTCTTGGAGGACGAAAAGGGAGAGGATATTCTCCCGTACCATTGGACTGTGGAATTGAAAAAGAGCAAAGCTACGATCCTAAATTGTTGAAGGGAATAAAATGCTAAGGCTTTTGATATTATCGAGTTGCTTTGATGAAAGTGCGATTCAAGGCTTTAAAATTTACATATTGTGTAGTTTTGAAAAAAAGAGAAAGTAAGTCGCACAGAATTCACTCGACGCTTTCTTATAGCTAGCTACCTGCTCTCATCTTAAGACGGTTTATTAAAACTTCATTGAGAAATCGCAGTGCGTGCTGCAAAGCATTATGTCCACTAAATTTATAACTGACAGATTCGGCTGCATTTTTTTTCGCTGATGTTTTAAATTCAATGTGCAATCTGATAATAATAGTAAATATAACATGAAAAATTAATGCTATAGTAATTGTTCTAATTGTTTGCCGTAAAAGGACTGCTTGCAACGACCACTAAATCGACAGTAGTCGTAATTACAGCTGATTGACTGAGCCTGCTATGTATACTTTAGTGATACAGTACTGTTGAATGGAGTGATCAGTTTTACTAGTAAAACTCAAAGTGGCGACGCTTTATTGTTCGTTTAGTGAGGCGAAATCTTCAATGGTCGCTGATGACCTTCTAACGTGAAGAGATTGTACAACATAGTATTCATAGGTTCTCCGTCTACAACATCACCAACGTCGGCATCGGTTCCGTCGATGCCCATTGGTCAAGATGCATCACCGGCTAGCACTAGTGCTGATGTTTCATTTGTGGCAGTGGCACCGCATGCGATCTACCTTCCGGTTGCCTTCCACGATAGCGGTTTATCGCACATGCAGGTTGAGAAACGTTCCAAATTTTCGATTTCTTATATCTCGTAATTTTTAAAATTTCTGGAATTTCTCAAGTTTTTATGCGTGGCCTATATTGTTCAGTGTTCACGCTCGCAAATTTCTTGAACAGGACAAAAAGTAAGGCAATCGAAAACGAAATCCTATTGGCATTATATCCATATTTGTCGTATTAATATCAAGGGCAATGCTAATATGTTTTTAGCTTATTTGTATGATAATAAACTATCTGCTTTAGAAGTTGATTAATTAGACGATTTCATAAATTTAATAAAGAATGAGGAGAGAAAATTTTGGAAAGAAATGCATAGAGGGTTTTACTAAACTAATTAAATGGTAGAAGAAAATAGACTGACTGTATGTGAATGAATATAATTAGGCACAACATGCAATGCGAAATTAAACAACTCAAATCTCTGAGGTTTTTATCGATACTCAGGTATGGATTCGAATAATTGCTTTGTGGAAATTAACTTCTTTCAAGAATGGAAATGAACAGAGAACAGTGACGAGAGAAGTTCTCGCAATGCGATTAACTGTATATTATAAACAAAGATTCAGTACGACCTTGTATGGCCGCATTCGGCATTGAGATATGCGTCTTGAGCCTTAACTGTACACCAAGAATAATTGTGGTCTTTGTTTTGTATTGTTCGGCTGGGCAATCGTCAAGATCATGGTGACCATAAAAAGGTACAGAAGTGTTCCACACTGGCTACTCTTTTATCACACTTATCACAGCGATGCTAGGTGAAATTCGAAGCTGTACCTTCGGATGAAGCCCAACCATTGAAGATGATGAATTCCCACTCCTCTCCATTCGCGTGACTTTTCACTGGCGATACGAGTTAGTATGATTTACGTGGAAAGTGCAATGTGTATCTGTGTTTCTAGCAACAGAGGGTTTAAGCTTACAAGGACCTCACCCCTCTACAGTACTCACTGGTACCATGAGAACCCCGTAGAGTCTTAAGAGGCAGTGAGATGTTAATTCCAATAATACTACAAGTTTAATAAAATGTCAGCGAGATGTAGGCGGCCCCTGGCATCCTGGCATCCTTGTACATTATTTTTTTTTAGGTATTTATTTAGGTATTTTTAGGTATGATGACTGGATATACATTAGGTATATATCAAGGCATTTTAGGTATGTTTTAGGTATTTTTAGGTAGTTGGCTACCCGCAAATAATTATACCAGTGGCAGTCAGTCGAACTACGGCTCATCTCTATACGCCATCTCTGTTCGTCGATGAAACGCTTTCACGTGGCCTGGAGGTGCCATCTTCGTTAAGCATAGGAGGAACATTGCTAAAATTAGACAGAATGACCCATCCAGCAAGCTGCAGGCCAGACGTAATGCCTGAGCCTATAACTGCCTTCCATTCGCTTAAAAAGTGAGTCAGTCAAGTACCGCTCTTCCATGCACCCCAGTTCCACATCTAGGCAACCATGATGATATCTAGGCAACTTTTAGTTTTTCCTCTTTAACTTCTCATCTTTCATATTTTCAGTCAAGTTCTACTTGTGTTTGCTGTCCTAGGCAACCTAGGTTACCAAACAACCTAAACGAATTCTATTCGCATGACATTAGTTTACCATTCCATTCCAAACTGGAACACTAACTTCTCATACAAAACTGCTCCATGTAGCCAGTTGCAAATATGAGGCTTTAATAGAATGGCTTAATTAAGCTGAAAACAGCTTATTAGTTAATTTTTGGTTTCAACTTATGAAGTGTCATTTTTTCAACGTATATCCCTCGTTTGTGCCATCTGTAAGGTGCGCAGCCACTTATGTGAAGTGAGCCCACTGTTTAGTCAGTATAAGTAGTTGAGGCCAACAAATACATCATTCGTGGCATGGTATTTGTCCTTTACTTACACCATTCGTGGATGCAATCATGTCTTTCGTTTTTTTTGTAGGAAGATGAGTACATCGCCTCGTGCCGGTATGAAAAGGCATTCGCCAATCGGTGATACGAAACCACTTGATTTATCGTTGCATGTCAAAGAGAAACGCTCGTTGACAACCACAAAACACGAACTCTTATCGACGGTAATGATCGCAAATTTTCGATTATATTATCAAATAAAGAAATTATTCATTTGTTCTAATAGAATTGTTTGTTAATGAATTCAAAAGAGCGCAAAAAAAATGAATATAGAACGGCGCTGATAAGAGTGAAGTTTCGGCCTTCAATTAAAATAATCTCTCTTTTTTTTGA
This sequence comes from Toxocara canis, assembly GCA_000803305.1. Classification (NCBI taxonomy): domain Eukaryota; kingdom Metazoa; phylum Nematoda; class Chromadorea; order Rhabditida; family Toxocaridae; genus Toxocara; species Toxocara canis. Next base: position 52,556 of record JPKZ01002977.1, on the reverse strand, counting down.
ATTAATCTCAATTAATTTCTTTTTGAGTCATGATAAAGTCATGATAAAATCATTAAAATCATGATAAAATAATCTCAATTAAAATAAAAATCGATTCTTTTCTTTTCGAGATTCCATCAATATCCGTTTAACAATTGTTACATATACTGCTATAAGTCAAAGAAGAAATCCTTGAGTTTTTATAGTTAATTTATAGAACATTCAAGTATGAATTTGTAATAGAGATATGTTTTGTTAAGCAAAGTTCACCAACGGAACCAGAGAAACGATATCGATGTGAATGTGGCGTTTCATTTAATAGTGAAACAACGTTACAAGGTCATCGCAAATACTATTGCAATAATGTTGCAAATCATGCTGAAGTCAGTCGTGAACCGCAGAAAAAGGTAAGGTCTCTAAGGTGCGTCCTTTTTTCGAGTTTAAGTTGCACTTTTGTATTCAAGTTATATTCGATCAATTCGATGTTTCAGAGAGTTGAGTTGCGCATTTGAATTGCACACGATTTTTCAATTTCATCCGTTTCATTTCAGTTTTGTGCTCTTCTTTCGGTACCATTTGAAGTTTAAAATAATTCTTTTTTTTGCACATTTCTTCTCAAATTTGCAAGCAATCATTAATGGTTTTCCTTGAGGCTTTCGTTGGCAAATCTCTTCTACATTCGAGATATTGTTAACGTTTAATGGACGAGTATGGAAACATATTCTCATTATTTTTGTTTAGTTAATGGTGATCGATATTGTATATATGTTAACCTGTTATATGTGTAATCACTGACTAATTTTAATAACTGAATTTTATATGGTAACTTACTATAAATGCGTATTTATTTTGTATGCGTTATTAAGTATTATGTTAGCCGCTGTGAATAGTGTTTCACATAATACGAACCAGTTGTGATGCTATGTCGCGTTATATAATTTCAGGTGCTAACCCGATGTCAACAATGTGAGTTTCAGCCTTCAAGTGCCAATCAACTAGCACAACACATTCGTACTAATCATTCAGCAGTACTCGCATATGTTTGCCAACTTTGTGGCTATAAGGGTTACTCGCAACGTGGTATACGTTCTCATCTTAGGTAAGGCAATTCGCTAAGCGCATTCATTCTTTCGATTGATTTTGAATGCAAATTTAATCGTATCGTTTTTCATATTTTTGAAAAGAAAATTTTTTTAAATCTGTTTTCTTCAATTTGTTTTGCAAAATTTAGCTCACCTAAATTCAATTTTCTATACGATCTAAATATTCGCAAATGAAGCGATATATATATATATATTTTTTGAAAACTTGTGAAAATTCGCAAAAAGCTTGTAAAATTTTCAAAAATTTTCAGAAATTTTTGAAAATTCAGTAAACTTTGTCGCAAATTTCCCATCTTTGGTCTATCAGCAATGATGCTTGAATAAGTGGGATAAAATATCATTACAACGAAGCAAACTGTAAAATGAGTTAAAAAACCAAAGAGTTTATATTATTTATTTCTAGGACACATTCGGAATGTTGCAATGGTCACAATGAAGAGCTTATAAAGAGGCACGTATGTGTGGTAACGCCAGACTCGATAAAGGTGGAATGTGCTGAATGTCGAAAGAGTTTTGCCACCAAACATTTGATGAAGCAGCACGATTGTGAGCGAACTCTTAAATGCGATTGACTAATTTCGCTGTCGTTTCATCGCAACAACGTCTTTCCTTTCGTTTTCCATCTTTTTCATGAACATTTCTTCTCAATTATGACAATCGTTTTTTGTGTTGGCCATATTTTAAAAAAAGATCTATTTGAAGTGGTTTTTTTTCCGCTCGTGAACGTGTGAAAATGATTACTTCATTGAAGCAATTAGGTATTTGGTTTTGTAATTAATTTTTTAATTAATTTGGCACTCGCTTTTGTAATTAATATTCCGTTACAATTCTATTCCATTCATATCTCTTCTAATTGTGATGTCTTAGAAGAGATATGAATGGAACAGAATTGGAACGGAAGAGGAGTTAAAGTGAAATGAGTAACTGCCGATGTTGGTAAATAATTTAAAAAACAAAAGAAAACAAAGGAACGTTAAAAACGCATGGTTGAAAAACATATCGTTTTTAATATCACTTCTTTTTTTAAAACCTTAGTTGGTACCAACTGAACTATCACCTCTAAACTTCGAAGTTGAGGATGAAACTCATTACCTCATTTGTTGTTCAAAGACAAGAGAAACTGTCGTTTAAAATCGTTACGACAAAGAAGCACCAAAAGAAGCAACATCTTCTTTTACGCGTAATATTACTTGGCGTAACTTGTTGCAGTACAGAGATTAAATATAAGACTGTTCTTTTTGCATCTGTTCTGTCTGATCGCAAAAACCATAGAAAATGAAGAATTGCTCTACTGCTGAAGTGTTGAACTCTATACGTAACCATTGAGCCATAAGTCCATATGATTCAGATTATCTTTTGTTGGTTTTTTTTTAAATATGAGGCTGGTTTCTCACAAATTATAGAAACTTGTGTTATTTCTAGTAAAAAGAGTATATCGCTACGTTATTACTTAACTACGATTCCCTTAAAAGATGCTGTTAAAGGTTTTTAAAGTAGGAAGTTATGAGGTAAAAAATTTGAAGCGATCACATTAAATGTTAAAATGAATAAACATTTGTAGACCACTTAACATTACTGCCGCTTGTATCAAATCCGTATATCAAAGGACGTATATCAAATCGTTACAAGTAATTTTAGTGTGAGTTACCAAAATTTAATTCAGAAACGAGAGAGTACAAATCAAATGAACGTATGATTGTGGCCATTTAAAGTTTGAAATGCGTTAAAATATTGGAAAAATTCAATTTCGGCATAAACGAGAAAAACAATGAGCGTTTGTGCTCACTATATTTGCGCGGAGTCAACAGGAGCATATCCGGAGTCAACAGGAGCAAATCCGATGTTTATCGAAATCCATCGCATTCTCTAGCGAACCTTATGTTTGTGTTTTTACTATAATATAGGCAACGAGTTGCTGAAAGGTATACGTCTAAAGTCGCATCTAATGTGCAACTAACTAACTGTATGGGCAACAGCACTGCATGTCTATTCGAGTATTAATATGGAGGATGGAGCAAAATGACATTGTCTATGCTACCTACACTTAAGTGAACACTCCGCGTTACATGTCGATGAGAGAGACCATTCTTATGAGGGATTATGACTTATATGGCGTATATGACTTTAAATTTGGTGAACTATAGCACAATTGCAAACCGCTAACACTCTTTTATCGATTATCGAGTTCGTTTGGAGCATTCTGCTAGTTAGCGTTCATTGTATGCGTTTTTAATCAAAGGTTTAATCAAGGCTGAAGAATATTTCCGTTAAAATATTCCATAGTCATATGTCCGTCTTTTTTTTCTTTCTTCTGCTTTTCCATACACGTCTACAAAGAAGTGATATTTATTGTATTGTTCGTATAGATGGAAAACTGTATACTATATAGATCGGAAACGATCATGACTCGTGTATTGTACAGTTGTATCCAATGTATTTTCTACTTGAAGAAAATGAAGGCGAATAAAAAGTAGTGCAACTATCGGCGATGATCACTTTCTTCGTTTGCCTAAGCTGATTTTACAATTGATCAATTTAAAGGATGGTCTATCTTTTGGTTTTCGTCGAATTTTTTTCCGTTTAGCAAAAATTGACTTTTCTCTCGGTATTGCTCATTATCGACTCTAATGCCAATCCAAGAAGTCAGTCAACTCAGCGACGACAGTTATTTGCAGACATCAACGACATCAAAGAACGGTAGCATGACAAAACAAAAATCGACGCTGCCTACATGAATGTCAAAAATCAACGATGATCGATCGTCGCATATGCGTTTACTTTTAAAGTGAGGAGGAGGGGTGGGGGATGGAAGAGGGGGAGTAGAGGGGGACTGGGGAGGGGTGAGCCAGATTCGTTAACCATAAGTATCGTTATTCCACATTTTAAGCGTAGCGTTTTAGCGCCGCACATTTAACACAGCTGTCATATACTAACGAGTACTAACGAAACAATGCAAACAGCGATGCAATATGTTGTGATGTTGAACTATTTATGAGCCGTTTCACTGCAACGATCCGACATTACATGAAAATCGATAAAACAATACCGATCATCGATAAGTCCGATCGATAATGAAGGTCTTCGAAACGAGACAAGGCCAATGGCCTTAAACGTTTTTATGCTTTTATTCTTCACTTTCGCTCGTCTTATGACCTTATGATGAATGAGTGTTGTCCGCGCGATTAGAAAAACTCTTCTCTTCCTCTGCTATTATCGTTTCAAATGACAAAATCATGTTGTGATGTTGAACTATTTATGAGCCGTTTCACTGCAACGATCCGACATTACATGAAAATCGATAAAACAATACCGATCATCGATAAGTCCGATCGATAATGAAGGTCTTCGAAACGAGACAAGGCCAATGGCCTTAAACGTTTTTATGCTTTTATTCTTCACTTTCGCTCGTCTTATGACCTTATGATGAATGAGTGTTGTCCGCGCGATTAGAAAAACTCCTCTTCCTCTGCTATTATCGTTTCAAATGACAAAATTACTCCCTCCCTTCCTCCTAATCTCCCTTTCCCCCTCCACCCTTTGATCCCTATGCAATTCCACACGAAAATAATGATGCTTTTACAGGCGTAATAGTAAGAAAAATCCACAGATTTATTTCTACGGTGAAAATTTTCTGACTGAAAAACAGTTTCCAATTTTATTGTCTATAATTTCGTGCGTTTAAACGATTTTCATAAAACTGTCCATGCCAAACTGCCAACTGCTAGAGAATTATTTGTATCGTTTTCTAAGATGGTCGTGAAGCTACTTAATTGGGATAATCGAAGCGTGCTTTTGCGAAGAAGACTTTTGCCCATTCGTTGCTCTCATCTTGTGAACCGTATAGTGTTTTGCATTTTTGGGAAATGATCATTAAAATTTACAGATAGATAAGAGAAAATCGAAATCTTCATTGCTTTGTGCCCCGTCGTAATTTCAGGCTGTAGAGCATTTTGAATTTTGAAACAGTTTGAACGCTAAAATTTTGGCTAGTGCACAAATTGTCGGACTCGTTACTTTTTTACTCGTTTAAATCTAGGGCCAAAACGCCCAAGGATGATCCTTAAAGAGCTAATCAGAGACACTCCATTAAATACTAATACCCACCTCCCCGCTTACTTAGTAGCATTGGTCTGAATCGCGCTGATTAAAATTTTAAAGAAACATTTCTGTGGTATTAGCCCTCAGCCTCGACTATATATCGTTTGACTCGCTCGCAGCTTGTTATGTTCAAATCCCTTCGCACTCTAGCTCTTCCACTGCTCAACCACTGAATTTATGCACAATCGTCTTTTTTTGTCTGTACTTTTGTTCTTGCTTTTGGCGTTTGTGACCGCCGCAGTCTCTTTTTTTTTACCGCCACCTATGCTTGTATTTGTTGTCGTCCTCTTAACTGTTAGCTTGGAGAGGCGTTCTAAAGCACGTGGAAATGTAGCGTCTTTTCCATATTTTTATGACGTATAAAATCATGACTGCTCAATTGGTGCTGTGTCAATTTTATAGGCTGTTGCCCTTTGCGATCTCAGTTGACTTCTCGAGGTTTCGTTGTAAACTTTAATGCAAAGTTCGGTCAAATTGATGAAGGCGGTCACAAACAAAGAACTTTGAAAATTATTATATTGTCTGGCGATCAGAACTGCGAAAAAGTTAGCTATTTCTGAACAGCCTAAAAGTGGAAGAGATATTTGTAAGCAGCAAGTAAGGCAATCCTCCTAATTCATCCGAATTGACGACTTTCATTAAAAAATTGGGCTCAATACCTCGAGCGAAGGAAGTCTTCGGAGGGTGGAAGAAAACCTCTTAAAGGAGTTGACGAGAGAGACATCTTCCCTTATCAAGCCGGGAAATGTCAAAATGTGAACTGCACCACGGTGCGATCAACGCTGACATATTAGTGAAAATTTAATTAATTATCACTGTGTGTGCTGCACTTTTTCCTACATGTGTATCCTACCTGTCAACTGATGAGATGACATTTTCGTTTGTCGTGTTTTTATACGAAATTGCACGTATTCATTACAATTGGAATTCGCTTTTCGTTGAGAACAACATCTGTTGCATTGCTCCATACACTTCATCGTTGAGCGCTACTAGCAAGCAGTAACAACGCCGTTTACAAAGTATGAAAGAAAATAAATTCTAAACTCATAAAATCTCCCAAAAACGAGCAGCAGCTCAGCTAGAGAAGACGCCTACATATCTAAATTTTTGTTGGGGGGAACTTTCCGAAATTCCTCACGTTTGCGATAACCAAATTTAACCCCTTGCCCGATCGAACTAGAGAGAGAATATTTTCTTGAAAGTACACTTTTCCTTTTCGAACATTTTTCGATCCGACCGCTCACACAATTCATCTAAACACAATAATCCGCATAGGCTTGATTGCGAAAAACCTATGCATATGGTAAATTGGAGATCTATGCAGAAAATGGAGTTAACTTCATTTGACTCATGAAATTACTGTCTCTTTTCACAACAAAAAAAAAGCATTTTTGCGACCAAATACACAACTGCTTCTGATTGATTAGGCTGCATTTGCTCAACTAATGGCGGATCAGTTCACCAGAAAAAATTTAGAAAACGATAAAAATTTAAAGTTGTAAAACATTAACTTTATATTATTTTGAAAAAGAGATAATGTCGATACTTATTCAAATATGCAATTCAATAATTTGTAATGTATCGCCGTCCACGCACAAAATAATTTAACTATTGAGCAAGAAATCAGCTGCTTGTCTCATATATTATAAGTGAAAGACTGACAATGAGAGGGTGATACATTTACATATCTTACCTTGAATACCTTGAACAGCTGTGATTTCATCGATTTCATCGTTACCTCCATCGATGCAACAGGCAAATTTTCCATCTGTCGCGATCCTGAGCTCGTCGCATCCAGGCAACGCGTGGTCGCTTAACTTCTCTTGGGTACCATTCAACGATTCGCTTAGTCCGTCTGTATAAATCCAAAATGAAAAGTAAGATACACATATATATACTTCCAGTAAAATACACATTAACATGCACATACTTCTAGCGTCTCCTAGTACTAAATAATTTTTCACACAGAAAAAAATACTCGAATCACTTAAGACCAAAAATAACCATTCAGGTCTGTCCTCTACCAGTAATCACTCTCGCTATAAAATGCCTAATTTTGCCGCGAAAGTCAAGCATACACTCGATCCAGTTATATTCACAATTCACAACTCTCATCATGACTAGCACGAGTGACTGCGTACGTGCCGCACGCTACATACAGTTACATTTTCTGACAGCGCTTCTCAATGATTGAAAATGAACAGAACAACTGCTTGGGCAGGAAAGGCATGGCTCTAAAGTATTCGTAGTGAATTCGATTGTGAGCAGCACTGCGAGGAAGCTAGCGATACCACATCACACCTGCAAACATCGATGACTAGACTGAGCCGAACAGCGTAATAAGGGGGGGGGGAGGGAGGACAGTAAGAAAGCGTACCAGTAGGGTTGACGCGAATGAGCTTTCGATTCCGCTCATGAACCATTTTCGTAAATTTTCAGCAAAAAGAAGTACTCTGTAGGTGACATTTAAAATTAAAAGTATTGCAAGCAGTTCGGCCATCCCATCTTTTCCCTTCGGTAAGTTTTGCAATCCTGATCTTCCCATCCTCTCTGGTAGTGCTGCTTCGATGGCTCCGAACAAATGCTATAAGCTCATAAGTGAAAGATGTTCGAATAACTTTTACGTTTTACGATCGCAAGTTCTCGAACCAACAATGTGGCGTGCATTGAACGATGCATAATCGTTTTCGACAGCACATTCTTCCTGGCTAAGGGGAACTATAATTGGAGGTGAACAGTGTATTTGAAGATAGAAAAGCATTTTTACACGTACACGCTTTACGCGTCCTTCATATGCAACAAAATATTTTTTCAGTGAACGTAAACGCGTCGTGCTTTGAACTGAACTTTCATACAACAAGGCAATGTCACATAAACTTCTATCTCTCATCTAGTGATCTCTTAGCATGCTTAAGCAGTATGTAGCTACAACTAAAGAGAGGACTCTAGAGGATCGCTAGTGGTGCGCTCGAAACACATATTGCAGCATTGAGCTTGCAAGAAGAAAACGCTAAAAATAGAGGACTCCAGTGAGCTAGCCTAGCTGAAAATCTCGACATCTCGTTCGTGGGCAAACGTACGTGCACTCCAAGAAACGCTACCTTGAAGTCTTAGAGTTGTGGACGTGATTGAAGTTTAGAGAAGTGAAGTGTTGAAAGAGTAGAACTAGACAGTAAAGAGATTGAAAGAGATCAAGATTGTTTAGATCAAGTTGTTGAGACTGAACGAGAGAGCAACAGATGGTGAAGAGGAATATGCGTGGGGCGATTCGTTCGGAATGCTCGAGTGCCGCCGACGTCGTGCTTTTGCTACTTAGCCACACCACCTGACGATCGGCACAACGGCTATATTGTTTAGTAGTGTACAGTTGCTTGCATCAGTGCCTAGAAGCTGCTCGCTTTGTGTGTGTGTCGACTCGTTCTGCTTTAGCGCTCGCATTCATCCGTCGTCAAAATGCCTTCACAGCCTGGTGAGTAGTCTCGATTATATGCCCTTTTGCAACACTGCTATCCCTATGCTACAAGTCTGACTATTACAAATCTTTGCTACTATATCGCTTCACTTCTGAATCTTTTGTACAATTGTTTTGATATTAAATTGATTAGCATGATCTAAATTCGTCGAGCAAGTAGCTTATTAAAATTTTCAGCAAATTGGTGACGAGTAGTGAAGGGTGATCGCGGTACTAGAACCAATTATAAATTCAGCAGCGTTCTTAATTAGGATACATTGGCGCGTTAGGAATTCGCTTAACAAAAGCGCTTGGGATATGCTGATGGTGAAGAAAGTCGCTTGCAAAAAAAAAATTTGTTTCTGAGCAATTAGGCATCCGTCGTTTTTAGAAGTTATCACAGACAGCCGATTACTTCCGAGTTCTCTCTCCTCAGCGAATTAGATGTCGTTTAAGTGCGCCACTATTTTTGATTTGGGAACCTTTCCGGTTTCATCGATCTTTTTTTGAAATATTACTTTGCCTAAGCCCTCCTCGCTCAAATGCGGCATCCCTTTGCCATTTTGGGAAGCTAAAATGCTGGAATTCCCAGGATTGATTTCGGGAGTTTACGGTTATATGTGGACATGGTTATTGACTACCACTTATTACGCAATAGTGAACGTAGATTGTTCGACGTTTCGGCATCATATGCGACCATCAGAGAGATGCATTGCATAGGATGATCGCATGGAATACGACCGCTTATTTATATGATTTTCTTACTAAGACTTGAATACATAAAGGAAGTGTGCTTTTCATTATCTACAATTCTGGTACACATATCTTGATGTTAAATGTCTTAAAGTACGACTTATGCGACAGAGATCTCTGTACTGAATGATTTTGATGGGTTGAGAGTCGGAATGGAGACGCGCATTCTCCTCCCTCTTACCAGTATATTTTGCCACTGAAAATGAAGAATTTTTCATGACTGTTTCTCAGAAGAGTAGACAGCACTGAGAATTTAATCGTATTATTAGAGGAAAAATTAGATATGGAAATTATTATCGCACTGTGACTTCCACACCCC
>JPKZ01002977.1:28320-38779 GCA_000803305.1 Toxocara canis | reverse complement strand
CTCTAACTGCTGAATAACATTTACAGAGAACCATGCCAAATAGCAAAGTACAAACAATAAAGTTCTTCATCGTTTTTCGACTACCCCTACGGGCAACTAGCAATTAGCGGTTATAAGTCGCGTCATCCGGTGCCATCATTTCATTGCTATTGATGATATTTGGTGGCAGCAACGTTAAAGCTTTTTCGAGCTATGAGGTACTCGCTAGAACAATGCTGTTAAGTTCGGATTGAGCGTTGCTCTAGCTCTGAATTTGACAGTGTGTCTGTCCAGTTTGACGTGTTGAGCAACAAAAACTGAGAGTCACACTGCTTCTTTAAAGTGCTCTTTTTTACTTGTTAAGAATTTTCAAAGTATGCATTCCGAAAACCACTTACAAAGTTCGAGTACCAAATCCGTATACGAAAATGTAACGAAGAATATGGATGATGTCCCGGTCAACTTGTAATTTTTGATGGGATTGCTCCGATTTGGATTCTATACATGTTTTTTTAAAAATGCGTATTGCTTATTTCGAAATTTTCTACAAGCCAACTAAGTGGGAGCATTTTGGGATAACAATATTAAATGTGCTACTTGAGTAACACTTATGCCACATTTAATATTGTTACCGCATGATTCGTTTCTTTAATTATTTTGAATTTTCCAATCCCCAATTAATTTTTACGAAGTTTTCTTTAAAGAATTATCCTTATTTGTTTTTTATTAGCTCAGCGATAAACAAGTAACTATTTCCGTTCTTCTAAGCTCTTTCGCTCAATTTTTACTGATTTACAATTTTAATAAATGTTTTACTCTAATTCAAATGTTTTACTTTAAATCAGCATCCATAAACTGTGCGTGAATGTTTCGGGTGGAACACGATTTCGTTCATCTTAACCGCTATACACTCACCTACCCGTTGATCGTAGCCGTTTGATTAAGCCATTTAGGCATGTACCTCGTCTTGTTGACTGTTTTTGCGGCTGGCTATGTTTCGCACTCCCTATTTCCTTCTAACTAATGAGAAAACGCCTTCTGATCCTTTGCTGAGTTCGCCAATTGTTTCGATGAGGGGGCACTCCTAAGGGCTACTTTTATAGTACGCAATTCTAAAATACTTTTTAACCTACCAAATGATCATTTTCGCCTTGCTAGACGCCAATCAACTTTTAAGTGATTTCAAATGAACAATGAACTGCTTGAACATGTCGATCATAGAGTAAAATTATTATTGCTCTTGCGCATTTGCAGTATAGCATTTTCAAATGAGCTTATGATGTACTAACATAGTATTTTTCAACTGAAAATATAACAATAGGCAGTGCTATTTTCAGTGAAAATACAACAAAAGGCAGTACTAATTTTAGTGAAAATATAACAAAAGGCAGTGCTATTTTCAGTGAAAATATAACAATAGGCAGTACGATTTTTAGTGAAAATATAACAATAGGCAGTACTATTTTTAATGAAAATAACAAAAGGCAATACAGTGTTTTTAGCTCACATCACGAATTTCATTTAGGGGGCCTACAATAGATCCTTTAAATAATATACCATATATTCTGGAATAAATGTCCTTGGTGAAAATGGGTTCGAAAATTATTGTGCTCGCTCTACATAGTTCGAATATTGAGCAGTTTTTTTCTATTAGGTTACTAGTATTCATTACGTTTTCTAATTCGATTAGCAGGCAGCGTTCTTATTTTTAAGATCAGAATCAGCAAGGACCCCTCGCAAAGCTCATGATAACGGCTTTCGTTTGTTATAAGCAATTACTAGATGGGTACAGAACGTTCAACACATGAAAGCTTTGAAGCGGCACTTCCCGATAGTTTCTTCAGTACTAGTCTATATGAAGACTTATACAAATACAATATGATCGAGCCTAGGAAGCTGATAGTTAAACCGAAAGCAGCGAGTTTTCTAATTAAGAAGTTTCTCCGGTCCGAAACCTGAAACCATAGCAATTACATATGTCAAGAGGCTATAACGATATGCGTTTTGGCAATTCCAGCGATCAAACCAACTGGTTGCATCAATTTCCGAATTAAACATACAAGCATATTTGTTTTGCTATTGCGAAATGAAGAACTATCGGTTGTACGATGGCTCTAACAAAAATTCGTTTTTGTTTCGCTCTTTCACCAATTCGATTGCTTTGAAGACACGTTAAAATAATTCTATTTTTCATCATTTTCAAATGCCCACCTCTTTCTCGAGAGCTGTATATACTGGTCTAAAAGCGGTAATGGGATCGCCGAACGTTTACATTACGCGTGACAAATTTCTTTACTTTATTTTCAATTGTTCACGAGTTTAAACTACCCTACATATCTGATAGACATTGTGAGGACAACGTCGCCATAATGCGCTTTACACTTTTGACATTTGCTAAAGCACATTATGTCATCGTTGTCTTTTCTATGACTAGTTGATGTGTGGTAGTTTGTCAAAAGCACATAAAATGTGCCATTTGAAGTGGAGCAAACGGAGTTGCTTAGAAAAAAAAGAAAGAGAAAATCGACCCGCTGTCTGTAAGTCAAAAATTCTCTAAACCCATCGAGATCGCTGTTTATACGCCATTGCTCCCTTTTTTATTAGTAATAATTCATAGTAATTGACTCTATTAATAATTCTATGAATAATTCGATTACTTATCCTATTAATTATTCGAAGTAATCTATTGTTTGAAAATAATTCTACGTAATCTATGAATAATTGATAGCGCATAGTAACTGATTAAAGCTGTAAAGTATCGTATAACCGAAACAAAATCTCTTAAAATATATGAAAAGATTTTGTTAGAATTTTTGGTAAATAAAGAACTTTGCGTACATGATCTCAATAAAAAAAAAACGAAACTGTTTACTTCGTAAATATAATTATTTTTCTCTTAGTAACAAACAGTTTTCTTCGTTGTAAAATGTCATATTTCTTTGCTAGCTTGTTAATGCCCTCATGCGGTATATACGGATGATCGAAGTAAACTTAGATTTTATCAGGTTTCTTAATTGTATCATCATCATTTGAAATTATATTTTCACCCTATTTGTAATCTAATCATTTTCGAATATCTCGCTCGGAATGCTTCAGAAGTGTTTTTTTTGCTATAATAAGTATTTTTTTTAATTTGCAAAAAAATAACTGTTCAAAAGAAATGAATAAAAGTTATTCGTAATTGTGCAGGGAGACGAGTTTAACTTAAATGAATTTAAAAGCTCGACGTCCAGATGTGAATTTTTCACTCTGACTTCAAATGATTGAGATATTATTTTTGCCTTTGTTTTTTTTTAAATTTGAGTGTTCGAACTTTATCTGTTCATGATTCTGTTCCACCTTCTGCTTTACTGATCGTCCATGAACTGTGTTTGATAGCAGCTCGCCTTTCCGGACGCAAACACTCCAAATGAAACTAATGTTTTGAATCTATCGCCCTAAAAACAACTTTTGACCTATTCTTCAAACCATTCTTGAGATCGCCAATGGGTAGCTTATTTGGCATAAATGCAACAAGTAAAACACGGTATGAGATGTGCTGTATACACGCACACTACTCGTATAGAGTTCGTTCCAATCGTTTCTCTACTTAAATATTATGGCAAAGGCGTCGTAGATTGATTTCTACATTAGTTCCGACCTTTTCGTAACTGCGTGACAGCACCGATATTATCGATCTGCCTTTGATGTTTGTTTGAAAATCTGTCTACCTAATTTTGTGGCAACAGAGAGAGAATCCAGAGAAGTATATATCCCTTAAAATTTCCACTTCGGGGAATAGCGTCCGTCTGAAATTTGTGCTTCAGGGTCTTTTATTTTTCATGTTATGCCTCTTTCCTCTCCCAAATTTCTTGAGAACATCCATAATCCGGTGGTTCGTTCATTTTGCTTCAAAAATTTGAACTTGACTAAGTTGCTAATTATTACTGAATTGGAAAATGCATCCGCGCAATAAAATTCTAATTATTGAACAGGATCGGGCTAAAATTTGTGCAGTAAAATTTTAGTCCTATCGCTTCTATATAACGTTTGACATTTATTTGAATGCATATTTTCCATTATACTCATAATTCTTAATTAATAGACGATAACCGATATTAAGCCTTTTAATTGTTTTGTCGGGAGAAAAGTGAGAGTTGAATGGCCTTTTTTGTTTACAATCAGTAGTCTCGATGGAGTGTTAAGAAAACGATTGCAGAGCTCAAAGAGATCTTCAACCTTTATGATGAGGAGTTGGACGGCAAAATCGATGGCACGCAAATCGGAGATGTAGTTCGAGCCGCCGGTCTGAAGCCGACAAACGCAATGGTTGTTAAGGCTAGTGGCCAAGAGTACAAGCGAAAGGGCGAGAAACGCATCACATTCGAGGAGTGGCTTCCCATTTATGAGCAGCTTAGCAAAGAGAAGGTTAATCTTTCATTGACTATTCAGAAGTTACGGGAGAGTCTTATAAGTGCACAGTGGTAGAACTAAACTCGAGGGAGAGGTGATGGGAATGGGAAGGGGGGGGGAGGATAATATGAGCTTCCACCTTCTAAATAGAGAAGGGTAACCGGGTGGGGGAGGACTACATTTGAGAATGAGACTGTCCTGAAGAGGGTTTTTTGATTTTTTTTTTCTAATTTGTCTCCAGTAGATGCAAACTGTCCGCATAAAAGATTGCTGTTTAATATTTCGAATGGTGATCATGAAGTGTACGTACTGTCTACTAAAACGATACTAGTCAACTGAAGAGGATCGCTTCACTTGAAATGCTTTAAATTTTCAGCTAATTTCGTTGTAGTCGCGCGCACAAAGAGTGATCAATCGATAGTGCTATTCGAGATTTAGACATCTACTACGTTTAAAGTTCGTGAACTGGTCGTCGTGCACATCTGTGTGGATATGTGTGAGTGTGTGTGTGTGGATGTGGTGGAAACGGAGGCGTAGTACGTTCAACAGACAGTACATTAAGGGTGGATGGGAGCTTGCTCAAGAGAAAAAAATTGTTTGTTCTAAGCCCGTATTCAAAGAAAGACGCATTCTCGACGCAACGCGTAGGTGCTTCAGCTAAGATGCATATGCTTACACTCTTTCTTCCCCTCTCACTCTTTCTCGCTTGCCGATGTTGTAAAGTTGCCCGGATATCTGGTCGGATAAACACGCGAAAGACATAGAGAACAAGTCTGGTGGTGATATGCTATCCTTTTTTTTGCCTTGCTTAAGGCTTATAAAATGCACACACATCGCTCGTCCAGGTGGTCATTAACACTTTCATATGTGCTTCCACTGAATATTTAAATTATAAAAGACTGTTATCAAAGCTGATAGATAATGTGACATTAGGTAACAATTAAGAACATATACACCTTGTCACATTCAACATATGTGTATTCGTATTTCGTAAACAGTAACAAAAACTACTAATGGGCATGGCAAAGTTGAAAAATAGTGTAAATACTTAGCAAGTATGTGGCAACTGCAATTGATATATAGCATAAAACATGTTAAACAAATGTTAAAAATGCTATAGTCATCTCTTCAGAGACAATATTCCTTAAAGCAGCAAGTCGTTTTTGGCCAATACCAATTATAACGAACTTAAAAATTCATATCAAAAGTCATGATCAGCTCTAATCATATCAAAAGAGACTGTGCCGTTACCGTAGAGCCTAGGCTATTAAACAGTGAGTGTGAGGCAAGGTCAAATCCCGTAGCTCCTTCCCCCTTGCTTTCACTATAAGCTACTCTCGATAATATGCCATTCTTAGAGTATATTTTATTCTATCGCTCCGACAATACACTGTTTTCCAAACTTCCGAACTGAATGAGCCATGAAGGTTATTTTCATAGTTTTGCTTCCTAACACATTTCTTTGCTTTCTACTGGCAAATAATAAAGTAAGTTATTGCAGTAAGAATTTCATAGTTAAGGATATCAATATGAATCCTTCAATTCACGTCCCGAAGCCTGTACTACTTCGGCACATCAGAGGGGGTATAGTTCGGCGAAAAGCTTGAATAAGAAGGAAAGCTTATGTGTATTAGCGTCTCTAAAAGGTGGATAGAGGCTCAAGTTGAGCGGAAGCCGAACTTAAGGGCATTTGTACTAAGCAGTTTGTCCAGATGGGACTACATTTGGAGGGGGAGGGTGAGGGAGAGTGAATTGGAGGGGAAGAAAGGAAAAGGGAGAAGGAAGGGGTAGTAAATGCGCTTGAATGAACAGCGATTTCAAAAATGGGGCTGAATTTGAGGGCTTACAGTGTTTATTCAAATTTTTACTTGTTTAGCCAATTATTTGGCGAGAAGAGCGGCTATGCATGAGGATTCATTCTGTGCATTCGTGTTTTGGTTTAGCAAAAAACATGAGCTTGAAAATTTCAACGTTTAATAAAAGTTAAAAGAAACGACAAAAATACGATAAGCAATATGCACTAATAAGCAAGTGACCTTATATATCCTCAGGTCTTACTGTATGATATATGCGAGATTTGGGAAGTCATAATGATTATATCCGTCACGGCGACTTGAACACAGGTTTTCACATTTTATTAAAAAATCTGTTATTGTTGAAACAATTGCTTCCACTCCAACGGCTGTAACAAATACTTCTACCTCTTATCAGAGAGTATTATGAATACAATGCTTTGTGTAAATATTTGTTATATATTTGTGCAATATATTGTTACATATAAGTCAATATTTGAGAAAAGAAAGAACATTCCGAAAAGCTAATCCATACCTTTGATTAATTTTAATTAACGATTATGATAATAGCAGTTAGTTTCGAGCAAAGACGGCCAATTTCGGTGAACTACATTGGGTGTGCTTGTAGGAACAAGGAACTTTCCACGACTTCATGGAGGGTTTGAAGGTGTTCGATAAAGAGGAATGCGGAAAGGTTGGAGAATTTTTTGCATCTTTCTCTCTCCCATTTATGGTATACATGTTGTGGCATTCCAGCTGAATCATTTTTTTTTTGAGCTGCGGCTATATTAGCCTCGTATTATTGAGTGCGCTGTTAGTGCAGATAAACTGAAGTATGAGTGCCCACCAAAACGTCGATCGGGAGTTTAACCGTTTTCCCTTTAATTGACAGCGTATATCGTTTCATTGGCTGGAGTAGCGAAGGGAGTTCCAACAGGTTTAATTTTTGCAGAGTGAGAGATATAGTTACATATCTCTCAAACGAAATACAATAAGTATTAAGTGTAAGATATAACCGCTGTAGGAAATAGTTACTCACTATGGCTTACTGACCGGTTATTTTATCAGGTGGATTTTAAACCGCATAGCCCTTATGTTATGGCACTTTCAATGAAGCATTTGTTGCCGAATTCTATACTAGGCGCTATATGGTTAGCGATATATCGTGAGGAAACGAGTGAGTTATAAACAACAGTGAGGATGCACAGTCAATGATAATTTGCAACTTGTAAAATAGATGAAATTAGTTTGTGGAGATATTGCGCTTCTAGATTTGTGAATTTTTCAGCGTTTTTTCACCGTATTGTCTAAAGTGGAGTTTTCTTTTTAACATGGCAAAATTTGCTCGTCTTTACAAGAAATTCTCGCTTGAATATTAGCTAGTAAGTAATTTCAGATTCGCTTTTACGGGATAAACTTCACCATTTTATAAAGCACATATTTCTCACCATTCTTCGACATGAGCATGTTTGGACCCGTTTTCGGCATTAATAATATCGAATAATACATATCTGTGTTGTCGAATTCGCTAACAAATATGGAAGTTTAGAACACTTTGAGACTGCAGAATTTTGCTAAAAACGAATATTTCTGTTTGGGCAATCCATTAAATCTGATGATTCATTGGGCTTTTAAACTGGTGACAAGTTCGATGGCAACCAAAGAGCCCCACTCGCTACTATTTTAGCATATGTCTGTTCTGCGTCATGGTAATGATAAGACAAGTATTTATAGATCATGTCAGCTGAATTGAGGCACATCTTGCTTGCTCTTGGTGAGCGATTGAGCAAGGATGAGGTGGAAGAAATAATGAAGGGAGTTGAAGATGCAGAAGGCATGGTCAACTATGAAGGTAATTTCCGTTTCTTCCTAACACTATTCATTTGCTGAGCACGTGATCAGTGAACCCCTCCCTTTACCTCCCCTCTCTCTTCCCTCCTCTCTTCTTTTCTAAAAAATCGAAAATGAGGGAGATCCCAACTGTCGAAACCTTCCAGAAACGAGTATTTTCGGGCACATCGTCTCGAATTATATGTTTATGAGCTTTTGACGTCATAGAGATTCATTGCAAATTTATCCAGCCTTGTAAATCTTACTCGCTGGAACGCCTCAAAACCTCCTTGGCGCGCGACGATAAAAAGTTTTGAACTAGTTTACATATGAGTCTTTGTAGCGTTGCATTCTTCCTTCGATTATGAGTACTTCCAGCTGAATTGAGGCACATCTTGCTTGCTCTTGGTGAGCGATTGAGCAAGGATGAGGTGGAAGAAATAATGAAGGGAGTTGAAGATGCAGAAGGCATGGTCAACTATGAAGGTAATTTCCGTTTCTTCCTAACACTATTCGTTTGCTGAGCACATGATCAGTGAACCCCTCCCTCTACCTCCCCTCTCTCTCCCCTCCTCTCTTCTTTTCTAAAAAATCGAAAATGAGGGAGATCCCAACTGTCGAAACCTTCCAGAAACGAGTATTTTCGGGCACATCGTCTCGAATTATATGTTTATGAGCTTTTGACGTCATAGAGATTCATTGCAAATTTATCCAGCCTTGTAAATCTTACTCGCTGGAACGCCTCAAAACCTCCTTGGCGCGCGACGATAAAAAGTTTTGAACTAGTTTACATATGAGTCTTTGTAGCGTTGCATTCTTCCTTCGATTATGAGTACTTCAGATGCCCATATTGCTGATTTAAGTTCGATGAGGGAAAAGTGATCGCAGGTCATGGGTTTATAAACCGAAAAATATGGTAGCACCACATCGTTTTTGTTTCAACGTCATAGAGATTCATTGCAAATTTATCCAGCCTTGTAAATCTTACTTGCTGGAACGCCTCAAAACCTCCTTAGCGCGCGACGATAAAAAGTTTTGAACTAGTTTACATATGGGTCTTTGTAGCGTTGCATTCTTCCTTCGATTATGAGTACTTCAGATGCCCATCTTGCTGATTTAAGTTCGATGAGGGAAAAGTGGTCGCAGAGCATGGGTTTATAAACCGAAAAATATGGTAGCACCTCATCGTTTTTGTTTCGCTGCTATGAGTCTTCACCCTTTTCACAGCTTCAGTGATATTAAGCAGTATGCAGCTTTACTAGCTGTTCAACACCTTGTTTTCGAATAATTCATTAATTTCATGAGCTTGATGACTTAATGCCTATCGCGAAAAAAATGTATTCCATTCCATTCTGTTTCATTACTTGTTGTATATGTTCGCTTGTACGGTCCAACTTTACTAAAACTCTGTGGCTTGAAAGTATGAGACGAGCGTGGAAATCGTACGGTTCTTATATAGTGCACAAAGGCAGGACGGAAAAAGAAACAAATCGCTTATCTTCTTTTCCTTTTATACACTACCTCGGGCGATTTATAGTCCGCTTGGTTTCCACATTTCATTCCCCTACCTTCTCCTTCCACAAATCCCCCCTTTTTTCGTTCACGCCTTTGCTAAAAAATTTGCATGTTTTCAGCGTTCATCAAGAACGATATGCCTTAGCTAATTGCTTAAAAGTTCTTTTTTTTTTCGAACAAAGAGCGATAATTGTTTTGCATTCATTAAGTGTCTTTTTTTTTGCCAACGTTTTTTTTTCCCCTTCGCTTTCTTATCAAGTTAGTACTTCTTACGATATTCATTCATTGAATAATTAAGTGTTAAGCGAATTCACCTACATAGAGAACGCTTATCTAAATCATCCATTGATCGATGGTCATACAATTGCTCCATGAATGCTACAGCTGCTCTATTACCATTCGGATTCGATCTAGAGGCATAAAAAGGCTTTAAGATGCCTCGCTTGAATACGATCGTTATGCAACTTATCGGCAAACAAAATGCTCCAGCTCAGTTTCACTCATTGTCAACGTATTACATTGTCGTCACATGCATCTATTATAATATCGTAAAGTTGAACGAATTTGTTCCACACATGAAACATCGAGTAAAATTTTTGCGATTCGTTTGTTGTTGTTGTTTTTGCTTTTTTTTGAGACATTCAGTGTGGAGATGAATTTGGAAGTAGTATGCACTCTAAGACCATAGAGGCACGCAACTAACTGACAGCTGATATGTTCTGACTTTTGCGCTTTGTATATTTTCAAAGGACAAGATACTGAGCGTATGCATACGTATGGGCAGCGAACTTAAAAGGAATAATGTGGAGCCGATAATGTAGGTGTGTTATGGATAGAGAGATCTATGGAATGCATACAAAGACATATGTAAATGTCAACTGATTGGCATATAGAATAGTATAAGTGTTCTTAAATACACTTCCCCTCCCCTCCCCTCCACTCCTCTCTCC